>JANBXA010000600.1:58312500-58525000 GCA_030556225.1 Cricetiscus sungorus | reverse complement strand
GGTGACAGATGGGATAAGAAGGAACAAGAGTGTCACCATCCAGGGTTTCTCATAGACCACCAACCTCTTTTGTTCATAATCCACTGAGACACAGTTTAAACTCATGACCTCTAAGTTGAAAAGCATCCATCAAATTACTCCTCCAGCATCTTACAAAAACGAGGCACAATGGTACCTGCAACTCTCTGTCCTTTACCCTTTCTTCATAGGTGGCAATGACACCCAACATGAAAAGAAAAGAAAAAGCCTAGGGTAGTAAGGAATTTGCTTCAGGAGAATCTGTTTTACCTAAAGTCTGGGGACTTCAATGACCCTAGTTTCCAGACCTACACCTATTTCTTCTTATGTTCTTTACATTCTACTTAAGGGTGCTTGGGAAGCTTGAAGCTTCCTCTTTATGTGAATATTAATTTGATGACTTCTGTAGGGATGGCATTCCCCAGAACAAAGCTGCCCTCAGACCTCTGTGTCTGACTTTCATGCTGATCATAGTTAGCATGGGGTAGGATTTTCTCCCTCCCAAGTTTCTGAGCATGTTTTCCATTCATCTTTATCCATATTTAAAGTCTTTAACAATAGTTTCAAAATGCTGTGGAATTTAGCCCACATGCCTGGGGACAGTATTATTTTTAGTCTTGAAGAAAAACGTCCTGCTACCTTGACCTCACTACAGATTTGATTCTTTCCCGTAACAGTTTGGATTAAATACAAGCTGTCCCACACATCCCCTCTGCAGCTCAGAGCCCGTCAGAGGTGCTAGTTTGTTTTCCTGACATTTGAAATGCTCTAGAAGTTTCAGGTTCTTGCTCTCCTCTTTATTTTCTCCCTTTTTATGTGATACATATTCCCTATGCAATAGGATGTACTTTTGCCTCAAAGATGACACCGGAGTTTATGACTCATGAACACAGTATACTGGGTGCAGGTGTGCACCAGATAATTGACAATGTTGTGTGTCAATGCTTTTCTTTAATATTTTCTCTTACGTGATCAGATATTTTTTTCTGAACACTCAAGTTCTCTCATGTGTTACTGTGTTGATGAGAACTGAAGACTGGGCTTGGAGATGCCATTTCCCCATACATAACAGGTGACATTTGTCCCAG
This sequence comes from Cricetiscus sungorus, assembly GCA_030556225.1. NCBI lineage: Eukaryota > Metazoa > Chordata > Mammalia > Rodentia > Cricetidae > Cricetiscus > Cricetiscus sungorus. The sequence goes on along the minus strand of JANBXA010000600.1, from coordinate 58,523,894 downwards.
TTGGAAGGCTACTCTGCTTCTTCTGCATGTGTAAAAGAGGAGGCTCACTGATTTCCCTCTATTTTCCGCTTGTGTGTTGGAAAATTCATTTATGTACCTTTGCTAGCACCAAAATTCAGATTTGGAATGATCCTTTCATTATTAGCATTATCTCAAAAAAACTGTCAGAAATATAGAAGACACAGCTGAAATATGTGCAATACTGATATTGGCTACTTAAGTCCAAGCATAAACTGTAGTTTATATAAAGAATGTGCAGATGGTAGAAAGATGATGAAAATAGAGAGATTATAGATGATGATAGATGGAAAGATAGATGGTAGACAGATAATTGATTGAATGATTAATTCTAGGTAAATAAATAGATTGGCTAGATTATAGAGATATGGATGATCTAGATGATATAGAGATGACAGATACATGATTTATAGGTGACTGATAGAAAATTGATAGATAATAGATTATTGATTGATTTATTGATAGATATGATGATACATAGGAAGACAGGCAGATGGATGATAGATAGATAGATAGATAGATAGATAGATAGATAGATAGATGAAGGAAAGAGAGCAAGGAGAGGATGAAGTGGAGACAGAGGAAGAGGAAAAGTACGAGAGTGAGGCTGTCCATAACATCTTAAAAATTAAGAGATAGTGAAAATTTTACTTTATTGAGTATGTGATTTGATATATCTAAGTTTTAAAGGGAAATATTTTGGTGCTTTTGATACTGTAGGACTTAGATTACCCAAGGATAAATTTCTTCTTCAGACAAGCAAAGTTGTAAGGAAATCACATTTTAATATATTCTATTGAAAATGAATTTATAATACAATATATTCTGATCATGGTTTCTCCTCCCCTCCACCTCTGTCTAGATCATCCCCAATTCCCCACACAACTAACCCCATGCCTTGTTTCTTTCACTCATAGAAAACAGGCAAATAAAAAAAAGAATAAAAGAAAAGCAAAAACAAAGTTAAAGCACAAGAAACATACACACACAAGATAAAAAGAAATCAAGACCCATAATGTTCAAGCAAGAGACCAGTAAGACAGAAACATGCCCCAACACAAAACAACATGAGACAAAAAAAAAATCTATAAAAATATCATTGAGTTTCTTTTGTGTTGGCCATCTACTGCTGGGCCTGTAACCTACCCTTGAGTATGCTTTAAATACCGAGAAGAGGCTCTATTAGAGAAACTAAATTGTCATTTGCAAGCAGATGTCAATTAGAATCAGCTTCAGGGTTAGAGATGGAAGTTTGTGGCTACTTCCCCATATCAGCCTTCAGATTGCATTTGGCTTTGACCTGTGAAGGCCATGTGTGCACTGCCATGGATTCCCTGAGTTCATATGCATGTCAGCCCTGTTCTGTCCAGAAGACACTGTTTCCTTGGAGTTAGCTAACCATCCCCTCTGGCCTTTGTAATCTTTCTGCTTTCTTTCCCACATAGCTCCCGGGGCCTTGAGGGAAGAGGTTTGATAAAGATGCCCCATTTAGTTTCTCACTCTCTGCACATTTGTCAGTTGTGGGTCTCTGTGTTAATTCCCATCTACAGTAGAGGAAGCCTCTCTGATGATGGCTGAGTGAGACACTGGTCTATGGGTATGGACAAACGTCTTTAGGAGACATTTTATTACTGTGTTACTTTAGCAGAATAGTAGTATTTGGAAGGAAACACATTTTTATCTACTGTCTACTCATATGCTCTTCCTTCTTTCCAGTGATAACTTTGTCTCTTACAATAGCTATTCCTTAAACAACAATGCGCTCATAAACATGAAATCTGAAATGTGTCAGGGAGGTTGCAGAGATGAATTCTGAATTAGGTATGTCTAAAGCAACCGTTATTTCCTACCTAATTTCTCCTGACCTTTTTGCCTCTGACAGTGACTTGCATGCTTATTTTTAATGAGATAAGGCTTTATTTCTGCTTCAGAATTTTAACAGGAACTTCCATAGAAACAAGTGAAAAAAATTTATTTCAATCAAAGAAGACTAGTAGTTTAGAAAAACTCACTGTGATCTACTACTAATAAAGCCATGTCCTCAAGCCCTTTTGTAAAATAATTAGGGATTTAAAAATACAATAGTTTCTTCCCTTTTCTCTCCTACCCCATCCTTTTCTCTACTTTTTCTACCCCCACCCCAAGATTTTACACAGCAGCAGCAATTCCTCAAACTGATGCTCTGTATACTAGCTTCAAACTCATTGTCTTCCCTCTTCATCTTCCCATATGCGGGCAGGGATCACTGAGCCCATCACTTTCACTAGCATTTTCTGATACCACTATTCACAGAATAGCAGTCCTGTGGCTTCTTGCATAGGCTTGTGTAGATGTCATTTGTGGTTAGAACTGAGCCCAATAACAAAGATTCATTGAAGTAAAAAAGGGAAAGTTTATGTTAGCTTTTTTCCTGCATCATCTTTTCACCAAACACTTAAAACATGACTCAGTCTCTCACTCTACAGATCAAGCATACTCATCTCTTTTCTGTATGCTGCTTCTGAATCACAAAGCACTTTATGTTCCTAGCCCACCTATTCCCTTCAAGTCTAAACTTGGTTCAAAATTTTTGTGAGGAAGGCTGCATTTAATTAAGCTACTACAAAAATACAGTTTCAAAGTTGACTTTTCAGGGGAGGTTGGAGAGATAGCTTAGTCTACAAAGCACTCTATCAAGCAGGAGGACTTAAATTTAATCCTCATACTCAAAGGGCCAGCATGTTATCCCAGAGCTTAAGACGTGGATATATGAATCTGTGAGTCTTGTTGGTCAGCCAGTACTACCTGTTTAGTGATTTCCAACCAGTAAGGAACATTGTTTCTAAAACAAGACGAGCAGTATCTTAAGTATGACATCAAGATTACCCTTGCCTTCTATATGCAATCACACACATGCACACATGCATGGACATCTACACAGCAAGCTGCTTTGCAGACTCCACACAAAATTCCTATCCAGCCACTTCAAATGTTGATAAACATGGCTCTCAATTGCTCATTTTACCTTGACCATCACAGACACACGGCATAGTTAATGGTCCATCCAGAAGTGCAGACTAGCAACGTAATTTGCAAGGCCCAGTACAAATTGCAAATCAGAGCCTTGGTAGTGACCCAGAGTACATGCTGCTGTTTTCTGGGCATGTCTACTGTAGACAATCCTACGTGATCCAGAATCATCTGTGCTTAGCAATGTAAGGGTATTTTTCTTGACCTAATCCACTTTATTGGAATTCAAATTTATCTTCATAGCTTGCAATTTAAAGCAAAACAACAGAAACATCACCCATGGTCAGCTCTTTTAATTCTACATTTCTGTTAAATGTGCAAAATGTCTTAGATTTGGTCTTCACAATGGCCTGACACCTTGGTTTTCTTCTTCCAATCGTTTTCCCACACCCTCTATTATTCAGAAGTTTGGTCAAAATAATTCATTAAAATGACTCCTTTTACAATTTCCATGTCCATTTCATTCTCAAACATATTCTTCTTCATACCAGATCTATTGGGAGCTATGTCAAAATTGACCATCTTCTCTCTGTCCTACAGTATATTTAGAGGCTGGAGAGATGGTTTTGTGGTGAAGAACTCACTGCTCTACCAGAAGACATGGGTTCTATCCCAACACCCACATGGTGTTCACAACTACTTATAATCCCAACACCTAGGGAACTGTCATCCTGACTTAGCCTCCATTGGGACCAGGCATACACATCCTGAACAGATATACATGCAGGCAAAGCACTCATACATAAAAGAAAATTAAAATGAATTTATTTGACATCTTGTATACTAGTCTCCAGAGATGCTTTTCCTTCACTCCTCATTTAACTCCACTTTGATAGTTCTTGCTCATTTTCTTGAATTTGAAAAAGTGAAAACGGAGTCTTAAAGGCTGCCTCAGTCATTGGGAGCCCTTAGTGATTTTGCAGTGGATCTGGGTCTGGTTCCCAGCACCTATATCTGAGGCTAACAACTGCTTGCAACTCCAGTTCCAGGGGACCCTATCCTACCTTCTTGCCCTCATGGCATTTGCACATGTATCATGCACATAAACTCACACTGGCATACACTTGTATACAGAAATGAATCCTTTATAAAAATTTTGAAATGCCTCCAGGCTAAATTTTCAAGCTTCTTTTCCTGTTTACATTCATTCCCAAAGTCCATTTGAAGTTACCAGTTCATCTGTTATGTGTTGAAACTTTCTCACTGATTCTTCCAGTGTCAAATATGGACTCCTATCTGGGTATAAGATTACTAATTCCCTGTGAATACTAAGTAAGCATTTATTTGAGGTAAAATTACTGGTATGATATTTATTATGAAGGACTTAAAAAAACTTACAGTGGAGTTTGAACACACACACACACACATTTTATGTCTATGAGTGTTTGCATGCATGTTTTTCTGTGCATTGAGTACATGCTAGTGCCTGTGGAGGTCAGAAGACAGACAGTTATGAGCCTCCATGTTTGTGCTGGGAATTGAACCTAGGTCCTCTGGAAGAGCAACCAGTGCTCTTAACTACTGAGTATCTGCTGACCCCCAGGAGATCTGCTGACCCCTTTGAAGATCTTTTGTTGGAGAGGGAGAGGGATGCAGGATTATCAGAATTTTGGAGATGCTCACATTAGCAAACTTCACTGAAGCCAGAGCTTCAAGTTGTAAGGGTTAAAAAGGAGAGGGGGTACAGGAAGATGCAGTTTGACCTTAGTTAAGGCATCTCCCTTTGCAAGACTTAATTCCCGAATGGCATGACAGTTAAAGTCATCCAGCAGCCAACATTATCAACACACATGGGGACCACTGCCCTGTTCTTTGAAGGAGTTGTGAGACTGTCACAGTACTGCCACGGAGACTCTGAATTAATTTACTTTGGACTAAGCACTTGATAGTAACTCTCTTCCTCCTGAGGAAAATGAGGATCCTCCTGTGTTTACCCCACTCACTAAAAGCATCTTCACTTTGCAAATCCTCAGCTCCTTTAAAGTCACCCCTGAACTTTGCTTTCTCTGTAGCCTTCACTTCCAGTCAGTCAACCAAATTAGCTGGTCTCAAGATAACTCACAATTTCAAGGCTTCTCCCTAGTCCCACTGCCTTCAACTGACCTCACCAGCTGTGGTCTCTTGTCTATGTAGCTCTTGACTAACTCTGAAGTACTCAAATTTGAACCTGTTAACACCCAGTTCCTTAAAGAGTCAGAATTAAGTCTTTTAGTATAGTTTATTAGGAACAGAAGCATCTTTTTAAGAAGCCCCAATGCACTAGACACAGAAAATCTAGTTCTGTTTTACATTCCCTCATTAAATTTTAATCTCACAAAACCCTTTAAAAACACACATTTTGAAACATTTTTTACAATTTAAAAAAAATAACATCAGTGTTTACAAGTAGGCTTATCCCCTGGTGTAAAAGTAAGCTAGCCATACTTAAATAAACTTGTAGTTACCATTAGGGTTTTAGCTTAAACAGAACTTATATAAGCCCCAGTGCTTCTACTGCTGAGATTTACAGCAAACAGAGAATATTAAATTCTTGTTTAATAGAGAGCCACTTTAAAATTTTACTAAAATTTGATCAACATTCTAAGAGTCCACCGGCTTTGAATATGAAGACTTAAGTGAAAAATGGTTACCCTTGAAATTACACACATACAAGCCACAAATAGGCTCAGCAGGTTGTATTATATATTTATGTATTTATGGGTGTAGCAATAATAATAATTAAGAGCCACCAATTTGAATGGGAGTAGTAGTAGCATGGGAGGGGATGAAGAAAGGGGACATAGGAGAGAATAGAGTGAGGCTAGGAAAGGGAGTAAATGATACAATCACGTATTTTAAAATGTTTTTAAACAGTTAGAAAAAACTCTACAAACATTACAGTTATGGTCCTACCTAACTAAACATGTAGTTTTATTATATTTATTTATTTATTTACATGTACACATAGCACATACACAAACACACCACATTCGCACACACACACACACACACACACACACACACACACACACACACACACATTTGCCATAGCACATATGTACAATTCAAAGAACAACACTTATAAATGAATTGATTTTTTTCTAATATACAGGTCCCAATAATCAAACTCAGGTCTTGAGGCAAGTACCTTTACATATTGAGCCCAGATTGTCAGCCCAGATTTGTATTGTAAATCCTCATGTAAATTTAAATCTATACCACAGACACATGATGAATGGATATTTACAGATGAGATCATGCCATGTTCATTAAAAATTAATGTATTTGAAAGTCATAAGGAGAAGAAAATTTCTTCTTAAAAACATTTAAGTGTTTGATGTTTGATTGTTTGAATGTGTATGTATGTGTGCCTGAGTACACTTGTATGTGTACCATGTGTGTGCAGAAGCCAACCTTAGTTAGGAGAGTGTCAGATTCTTGTAGCTGGAGTTACAGATCATTGAGAGCCACCTTGTATGGGCTGGAACTGAACTCAGATCCTCTATAAGAGTAGTAAGGGCCCTTAAACCCCAACCCTTCGTCCCAGCCCCCCCAAAGGAACAAAGTTTCTGATGATACTTTTATCATGTTGTCTTTGTCAAAGTCATGTAGCTTATAATGCTGATTTTGAAAGAACATTTTCTGTTACAAACATAAAATTTAATCTCTGGCTAAAACAGCAAGCACAGAGCCTGTGTGGGTCTGCACAGGTCCTCTGTGTATATATTATGGCTTCTAGTTTAGTGTTTTTATGGGAGTCCTAAGTGTGTGAACGAGTGGGTCTCTGACTCTTGTGTGTTTTCCCCTTCTGTTGTTGAGTTGTCCAACGTTTATGTGATAGCTTTTGTTTTATCTTATTATATTTTATCTTGTTATAGTTTTAAAAATGAAAAAAAAACAAATGAATTTTTGATCTAAGGATAATACTCAAAATATACCACCAGTTTTTGAATGATGATAGTATTATACTGATAGCTTTTAAAATATAAATATATGTAAAGTTAGATATTAGAATATATCATGCATAGCATTATTGATTGCAAAATGTATTCTCTGAACATTAAATTAATGTTGAGTTACCGAGTTACTGTCCTAAAAACATTGGCAAAATACATGTTTATTTTTTTATGGAAAAAAACTGGAAAAATGTAAAATTATCTCACCATATACCAATCTTAAAATTATCCTTTTAAATTTTATATTTTAAGTCAGCCCAGGAAAAAGTAGTTTAATTTTTTCCTGAGGATTTAACAAAATCATAATTTAATAATGTAGTCATCCTATAGTGATGACCACACACACACACAGTAATCCGTCATTTTTGGAAACACTTAAAACAGACATGTTCCATCACATGCAAAGTAATCTAATTCAGGCCCTGAATGTGACTTTTTTTTGTATTACAGTCAGGTCTCCTGACTGTAATTTCCTTTTTGAAAATGGAATTTGACATAAAGATTTTTTTGTGAGATGTGTCTATCCATCATTTTATATGTATCAAAGCCTTTAGAAAAAGATATCATACTTAGGGTTACATATTAGGAACATTTCTGAAAGAAAAGCACATAGCAACAATCCCATACATGGACATTTCATGTACATTGTTTGGAGGTATTTCGAGCCACATAAGGCATTAACATCTTCAAGGGGCAAGAGAATTTAAAGATGTTTCATCATCTGTGAAGTAACTAAGGGCAGATGATAGCCTCGAAGTCCACAGTGCCCCAGATCTTCCATCAAGACCTTGTCCATCAGTGACAGGAAGGAGGGATGGCTGGAATCAAGTGATATCTAATGATTCTGTCCTATTTCTGTTATCTCCTGTCCCTGTGTTGCTTGTTGCCATGACTACAAGACCACATTTTCTCTAGGTAACCACATCCTCCATTGTGTGATGGAGGTGGTCATGGCTGGCAGAGAGAGAATCCCTGTATCAACTTTAACCAAACATTGCATGCGAGCCTGAAGAGCTTGCATAGAGCAACGGCACTATACCTTTTAGACACCTGAGGAAAAGACATTGGACTTACCTTTGTTTAAACAGCTAATAGGAGTCTGTTTCCTAGCGAAATTAACATGAGCCCCATTGATTTGGAGAAGAACCTGTTGTGTTCCCACACTTATCTGTTAGGAGTGCAGATGCTAAAACTTTTTTTTTTTTTAATCAGAGATTACTTTGAATTACTCAAGAAACATGAGAATTCAATTGCCTGCCTCTTGTGCTTATTGCAAATATATTTTTAAAATACAGATTCACAAAATCCAATCGTTTGAAAAATTGTAAAACAAAGTATCTTTTTCTCCCCCTCAGTTTCCCCACTCACACACATGGCCCACCTGCACACATGCTCCACTCACACACATCCCATCTGCACACACGATCCACTCAAACACATGACTCACTTGCATACCACGTGACCCCCACTCCCAAGAACGAGCAGACTTCTTTGTTGTTAAGCTGCTGCAGCTTAAGAAAACAAGCTTCAGAGAGGGAAACAGAATTATCTAGCAATAAAAATTGACTCGGCTCTTCAATAGAGCTGGTCCCTCCCTTCCTCCAAACTAAAAGTAGTGCATTTTGATTTGGGTAATCAAATGGTTAGAAAGCACGGCACATTTGATTGCCACACTTGATTGTCCCTGATTGAATACCGCTGAGTGATTTCAACCCAAAAGGTGCCTGTGTGAGGCAGGATGGAAAAATGCAGAGACGGGGACTAAACACAGCAAGCTAAAATCACCCAGAAGTTTACACTTTGCCTACTTTTTTTTTTCACTTTTGTACTGTAAAATATGTCATGTTTTCACAAATCCAATCACATACACATTTTCTTATTTTTGCTTAGTGCCTGTTATCATCTGTATTCTCTACAGTTGGTTATCCAACTTTTCCTGACCTCTTTCCACATTTTCACCTCCATGTATGGGATTCTGTAAGGCACATATTTGTCCATGTGAACGCTTGCATATAAATGACACATACACAACATAAATGTGCCATATTTGCCATGCCATAAGTATGCATGGGATATTTGAATCTTAAGTTTCTCTTGAAATAGCATAAAAGGTACAGAAATGATTGCTACAGAAACCTTTAGGAACAGCTTGTCAGCACAATGTCACATCATCATCAAAGGCTACAACTCACAATGTTTTGTTTTTTGATCTTTGTTTTTATACACGGCTGCAAATCAGCCACTCAAATCAAAAAGTAACTTGGCACATGTCCACAGCTTAAAAGCCCTCAGACTACTTTTAGTTCTTACTAGTCCCTCAACCGAGCTCTAGTGAACATGGTACACAGTCCAGGGCCCATGCTAACACAGGGCCCTTGTTAGCACATAGCCACAGTTCAGAGTTCCATGTTGACATATTTGCCATTCCTTTAGGTTCCTCGGCCTTGGCTTTTGTGGCTAGGACAGATATTTAATACGTATTCCATGCAGTGAGTTTGGTTATTATTTCTCAGTAATTGTAGCCTGTAATCCGTTTTCTGGCAAGAACACTGGAGTGATGCTTCCTCTCAGAGGGCAGAAGCATACCTTACTTCATTATAGCACACTTCACTATGGATACTATGAAGCTGTTGCTTCATTAAAGTCAACTCAGTGGTTCAGCTCTACAACTCTCACAGAAGACCTAGATCCAAATTCATATTGGATGGCTCACAACTGCCTATAACTCCAGTTCCAAGATATCAAAGGTCCCCTTCATGCCTTTGCATTACTCACACACTTATACACATTCAGAAAAATACATAAAAGAACCTTCCTGAACTATTTGATAATGTAAGTATAATTTCCTCGTTCATTTCAACCATTTAATTTGAACATTTTTGATGATGTATGGATAAGCTATCATTATTGTTCGTAAGTGACAATTTCTTAACATCATTCATTTTACATCAATTTGTTGCTTTTTATTATAAAGAAAACAGCTCTTTTATCCTCGTGAATTTATCTATCTATTGATTTATATCAAAGAGTTGTAAGCCATTGGTGTTCATATAGCACAGGGTAATACATGTTGAAATAATAAGGTGCAATGACCTTCCAAATTACTCATGGATTAGTTCATGTGACAGATGTTTCTCTAAGTCTTTGAGCTGGGGAAATGTGAAGTCAGACTATCACCATAGTCATGGTCCAGAAGGCCCTCATTGTATCATGCCTGTGGGGTAGGGGGAAAGATCCCTCGCTTAGTCATCATAATACAAGGACACAAATCCACTCATGATGCCTCCCTCCTACAGACAACCCTATGGGGCCTAGGGCTTTGAGTGTGGGGTTTTGAGAAGATGCAGATTTTGGTCACAGCTACCCCTTTAGCCTTAGAATTCTTCTCCTGACTCTGTCCAAGGAAGGTCTTGTGTTCCCTTACTACAATCTCAGCATTCTCTAAACACAGCTACTTTCTGTTTTAACAAGATGTTTCACATTCATTCTATACTTTCTGTGTCAGCCATGGATATAACATGAAAAATAAAAGACCCATAGACTGATATTGGGTTCAAGTTGAATATCAGAAAATCAAAGCAGCTGGCCACGAGCTCTCACCTCTAGCTCAGGCTGAATGGACCGATCCACGAATGAGCTCTTCCAAGTCTCAAACTGCTGCTTCTCCTCGGTGTGCCTGGAGACTGAATGCCTCTCTGGGAACTTGCTTCTGTCTTATAGACTTCCCTAATGTTGGGATGATTCACTCTTGTATAGATCTTGGTGGCCTTGGACTCACAGAGATCCGTCTACCTCTTAATCCTGAATCCTAGAATTAAATGTATGTACCACCACCTCCTAGCTTCTGGCTGCTAGGATTAATGGTGTGTTCCTGGATCTAAGGCTTGTGACTGACTTTGCTTTTCTTAATCTTCAGCCAAGTTTTAATAATCACTACACATGAATGTGAAAAGTTCACGTTTATATGATTATAGAGTAGCATTTATTCAGACATGTACATAATATACACAAACACACATTCATATACATAAGCACACATATATGCTTACATATAATTATACACAAATTATACCCACATACATATAAACAAACTACACATACTAACAATCCCCATATTGTGTGTGTGTATACACACATACACACACATGCACACACATACACACACATGCACACACACACACACACACACACACAAGCATGACATTTATGGCATAAACACAAAACCACGGATGCACACAACACATAAATACACACACTAACAGAATTAGACACACATATTTCATACACATGTCTACAGAGACACATACATATTTTCCTTTTTTATTTAAATTAGAAACAATCTTATTTTATATATCAATCCCAGTTCCCTCTCCCTCTCATTCTCCCATGCTTCCTACCAACCCCCATCCCATCCTCTTCTGCTCCATAGAAAGAGTGAGGCTTTCTATAGTGGATCATCAAAGTCTATCAAATCATTTGGGGCAGGGCCTAGGCACTCCCCCATGTGTCTATGCTGAGAGAATATCCATGTGAAATGGGCTCCCAAAGTCCATTCATATACTACGAATAAATACTGATCTGCTACCAGAGGCCACATAGATTGCTCAAGCCTCTTAACTGACACCCACATTCAGGGGGTTTGGGTCCATCCTACACTGGTTTCCCAGTTATCAGACTGGGTTTCTCCAGCCTGGTCTTGATCCCTTTGCTCATCACTCCTCCCTCTCTGCAATTGGATTCCAATAGTTCTGCTCAGTGTTTAGCTGAGGGTGTGTACTTCTGCTTCCATCAGCCACAGGATAACGACTCTAGGATGGCATATAAGGTAGTCATCAATCTCATTATCTTGGAAGGGCATTTAAGGTAGCCTCTCTACTATTGCTTAGATTGTTAGTTTGGATCATCCTTGTAGAACTCTGGACATTTCCCTAGTGCTAGATTTCTCTTTAAACCTATAATGGCTCCTTCTATTATGGTATCTCTTTGCTTGTTCTTCTCTATTCTTCCTGACTCAATTTTCCTGGTCCCTGAAGTCCTCCTACCCCTCCTCTTCTCCCCTTCCTAACTCCCTCTCACCTCCTCCCAATTCTCCCAATTTTCTCGGGAGATCTTGTCCCTTTTAATCCTTCTCCTGGGGACATTCTATACACTACATCTTTTCTGTCTCGATTTTAGAAGCAGTTAAAACACAGACACATGGAACAAACGTGGAGAAGAAAAAAAGTATTATTTGCTTTTACTTTATATCGTGTTGACAAATCAATGGGAGTACACTGTAAATCTGGGGTACACTGTGCCTGTCAGTGAAGCAAACCGTGCCCTCTAGTCAGACCAAGGTCAATACAGGACATTTGTTATGACTTACAGAAGGATGTGCACACACACAGGAAGGAGGTGCGAGAATCTCCCACTGAAGCTTTCTCTTCTATTCTCCTGAATGACGCTCGAGGGTACGTATGTATCCTCTTCTGAAAAAGCATGAAAAGGGAGAGACATTTCCTTTTCTACTCTTGTCAGAATGAGTTTCTCCTATCCTAGCCTTCTTACAATTTACAAGATTTACAACTTCAAAAGGACCTACTACAAATATACACCATGTTCTATTGAAAACCAATTATTTTCTCATTTAATATTTTTCTTTTAAGTTAACAAGAAATAGTTTCACAGGAGGGTAGAGTATGATATCTCAACACATGTATGCAATGAATGGTGACCAACCATGGTGCTTCCCCTTCCAATAATTGCTACCCCATTCAGATGCTTGTAATGCCTGAGCAGCATGCTATGAACTCTTCACACAAACGTAGAGGACCTCACTATGCTACAGAATTCTAGAATGTTCTTTCTATACCACTGTATTTTGGATCCCATTATCCAACATATCCTGCCTTCTCCTGCCTCAAGTAATAGCCATCCTACCCAGATTAACTTTAAGCTTCTACATCCGAGGGGGAAAACATACATTTTATATTTCTGTTTGACTTACTTTCATGTAGCCCCCCCCATACCTTCTATCCCAAGTTAGTCATTGTTTTCTTTTCGGACTGAGTAATATCTGTTACTTATACCAGTCTCTTCACCTTGCCATCTATGAACACATAGGTTCATATTTTGACTGCTATGAATAGCACTGTAACAAACATGGGGATGTAGATCTATCTTCTATGTGCCAATCACATTTTTTTGATACCCAGAATTCATACTGTAGACCTAATTCATTTGTCTGAGGACCCTACCCTACACATCACCCCTCTTGATGGATGCACTAATTTTTAGACACAGCACTAGCATTTAGTGCCCTTCACTCAAATTCATCCCCAGCATTTGCTTTTATTTTTGCACTAACAGTCATGGCACCCTGATTGTGTCATGAGTGTGTCTTTGATTCTTTTATTTCTTTTATGACTCCTGAGTCAGCACCTGTTCATAAATCAGTTGACATTTGCGCTGGTTTGTATTGTGAGAAATGTCTATTTGCATCATTTGCCCAATTTTAATCAAATCAGAAGTATTTGCCATGGTCTGAATTCCTTCTGCATTCTGTGTGACTCCTCTCTGATGCAGACAGATGACAACACCTTCTCCCATGCTTGGACTTTGTGTGAAAGCTTTTTAGGCTGATACTCTCATATTTGTACTTGTGTCTTTGATATATTATCACTTATATTTATTACCTATACTGGTTTTCTGGGAAGTGTGCCCATGCTTTTGGCTAGGCACTTTCTAGTCTCAAGTGTGACATCTAGGTCTTTGGGCCACACTGGATTCCTGTGAAATTTCGTGTCAGATTTCATCCTTCTGCATATTAAAATTTAGTTTTCCAAGTACCACTTGTTGAAGAAGTGATCCTTCATGAAACACGCTTTTTGGCAGAATGATAAAGAATATCTTGGCTGCAGATGCTCAGGTTTGCTTCTGTGTTCTCAATGCTATGCTGCTGGTCTCCATGTCCGTCATTAACCTCACTAAAATGTTGTCCCTCTGATTCTGTCAATGCTGTGTGTCATAACACCAAGGGGTTGCCTTGACTCTGGATCTGTTCTTGGAAGACTGTTTCAGCTCTTTAAAACCTTTGAGAATCTGTATGAATTCAAAATAACCTCTTCTATTTCTGTGAGTAATACCATAAATATCTTACTGGTAATTGCAATTGAATATGCAAATAACCCTGGATAAAAAAACAAATTGGCTAAAAGTAAATTTTAAAATGGGAAAAAAGAGGTAGGTTTGTGTGTGTGTGTGTGTGTGTGTGTGTGTGTGTGTGTGTGTGTGTGTGTGTGTGTGTGTGTGTACTTATCAGTATCTTGTATGTTTTACCATAGAAAGAGCATCTGCATCTTTGGTTACATTGGTTCCTGTGAACTTAACATAAGCATTATGAATGAGATACTCCTAAAGTCAACATCGGCTTGTGAAAAGGATGCTGATAGTTTGCATCCTGAAACTTTAATTGATTTATTTCATACAATAATATTTTAGTGAAGCCTTTCTATTTCCTATATGTAGAATCATTTAATCTGCAAATGGGAATAATTTGACTCCTCAGTTTCCCATTTGTACATCCTTTATTCTTTCTCATCAGAATGGCACTGACTAAGACTCTATGTAGAGTGATGTTCAACATGGACAGCTGTGTGTTTCCTAGCCATACAGTAGGTGCTTTCAGCTTTCCCTCATTCAGTGTGATGCTGCCTATAGATTTTTTATATACACCGTGTATTGTATTTCATGTGTGTTACATATATACATGATTTGTTCAGAGTTTTATCATGAAAATGTTGAATCTTACTGAATATTTTTCTTACATTTATTGACACAAGCGTACCATTTTGTTATTGAGTTGCTAAGACATGTAAAATTTATCAATTTTTTACTAAACTCAACTTGAAGCTCTGAGATAAATACCACCAGATCATGATAAATTATCTTTTTCATGTGCTCTCGAGATTTCTTTATAAGTATTATTTTGATAATTTTTGCTTCTGTGTCCATCAAGTTCCCATGGCCTTAAATATTTGTGAGTATGTGTGTGTGTGTGTGTGTGTGTGTGTGTGTGTGTGTGTGTGGCGTGTGTGCGTGATAAAGAGAGAGAGAGAGAGAGAAGACAGAGAGACAGAGAGAGACAGAGAGAGACAGAGAGAGAGTTACTGTTTGGTGTTGTCATCAGGGTAATGTCAACTTCAAAAGGAGTAATAAGGAATGTTCCTCCTTTTGTTTGTTGTTGTTTTAAATGTTAAAAGACACCCACAAGGATGACCCCCAACTAAGAATCTAAGCTCCCCTATAATGACATTGATGACTACATTAAATGCCATCCTAGATCCTTCACCCAGAAACTGATGGAAGCAGAAGCAGATATTCACAGATAAGCACTGAGCTGAACTCCTGGAATCCAGTTGTAGAGAGGGAGGGGTGATGAGTAAAGGGGTCAAGACCATGCTGTTTTCATAAATTACTTACATATTCTAGTATTTCACAGACATTTCATGTAATCAGATTTTAAAAGACTCTTTTTAGACATTTCAGTAATTTACTACTTTTCTTTTTGTTTTTGGAGTTTGTTGATAAAACATTTTGTAATCCTTTTGAGCTAGCACATGTCTTGATTTTTATACTATTACTTTACCATCTGTCTGGTAAGTTCATTAATTTATAGAAGTTTCACAGTAAGTAAATTTCTTTCTGCAAAAGATATGTTTTAGAGTATGGATTTGGTGTCAATTGGATGTCATGGTAGTTTCCATATAGAATCTATATCTGCAAAAAAGGCCATTTGAAGTGATGTGTACAGCAGTGAGTCAGAGCATCATCCACATTGAAAGGCCATCAACAGTGGGAACACTGTAACATCGTAGGAAGGCATGGTGCACAGAACTGTGGGACTGAAGCACCCCTCTGCCGTGAACATACAGTGCATGTCTGTCTCTATAGGCCAGTGCAGATATAGCACTGCAACTCTAGTATGCCAGCTGTGACAGGGAACAATTTAGTCGTCATGGGCTGAGCAAGAGTGGACCTACTCTAGTTGTGTGCTGTAGCTTGAATGGCAACCAGCAGGGCAGAAGTTTGCCTTGGTATAGTGTATATGTCAGCCTTTGAAGTATGTAGTCATTGGAGATCTCCGGAATGCCTCTGGGCAATGTAGCATAGTGTGTGCATCAAATGCCTGTCAGTCATGAAAAAAAAATACTGAGTCAACACTGTATACAAGAGATTTGTGTGGGTATATGTAGGCACATTGTTGCCTTTGGTCTCTTGTAGTACTCTCCAGCTGCAGCCTACAGAGTAAGATGGTGTAGATGGAGCATAGGAAGGGGGAAACAGATGTGCAGTGACCTATACAGAACTACAAGGGTGTGTTCTGAGAACTATACCTTTAGGTGATTTCATCATGAAAACACCAGCATGTAACTACAGAGTCCAAGATGACTGTAACTTCACCTGTTGATAAAACTTTATAGAACCACCAGTGTGCATATGACCTGTCATTCAGAAGAACAAGCCACGTGGGACACAACTGTACTTTCTTTAAGAAAAATTAGGTATCACTGAAAGAATTGAACTAAAAAAATTCAAAGGAGTAATTAAGGCTGTTTATAAAAGTCTGAAAAATAGGGAGATTAGTTGATATACTATATCCACACTAAGCCTGGAAGTTATATTTTATGAAAAAAAAACTATTACTTGTTGGTGTGAACATAGGGAAGAAGGAATAAAAAGTGTTGTTTCTTTCGGTATTGTACATAGCTGATAATATAAAATTAAAATTTAAAAATCCCAGAAAAAATAATTTTAAAATTTGGGAGAATGTTAAATGTGAAATTGTTTATGGTTATCTACTCTGGAATGTGTATTATCCCCCTCAATCTCGTGTGTTAAAGCCTAAATTTTCAGTGGGATATTATTTGTAGGGTTTCTGTGAAGCAAGCCAGTCCTGTAGATGGAGGATTCATGAAGGGAATTATTACCCTGATAGTCAAATAAACCAGAAGCCTGCATTTCCCACTGCATGAGTTAGTACAACATCCACACACAAACCAGGAAGAGCGCCCTTAGTAGACACCAGGTCCGTTGCTGCATTGACTCAGAACTTTCTAGTCCTTAAAGCTAAGAGAAAATACTATTGCACTCCAGTCTGAACTCTCACCACATCTACTGAAGAAATTGACTGGGTTATTTGATGTATGTTTTGTATTAAGAATATATTTGTTATTTTCTTGTTTTGTTTTGATAAAAATACCTGACCTAAGCAGTCTAAAGAAGGAAGGGTTTATTTTGAGTTCAGAGGGTTCAGTCCATGGTGGCTTGTATCTATGAACTTTGATAGAACACGATGTGGTGTAAGCTGAGCAGGCAAATTTTTATCTGTGCTGCTCACCCCTGAGCAGGAATGACATAGGTGGGATGCCTAATAAAAATAAGGCTAATTAAAGCAGGGAGATGGTGCCCATTATTTAGCTCTTTTAAACATAAGTATCTTGCCTCAGAATAGATGACAGCCAGGGACCAACCTGACAACTGACTCCAGAGTCTCCTAGTGAGTTCTAAGTCAATCGAAGATAAAGCACTTTTGTTATATATTTGTTTTATTATTCATTATTTATAATTCATATTGCACTTTTCAAATTCTTAAAAAGGGGGCTCATTTTTCACTAGACTTATAGAAAATAAATAATACTAAAAATATTTTTGCAATAAGGAGGAGTGATTCGTACTTATTACATGAAAAAATGTATGATATGACTAAACCTTCTTTTTTCAAGAAAATAAAACACTAAATATCTCAACATTTTAAAAGACATAACTTTCAATTAACTAGAGCACAAAGTACTCTGTTTGAAATGAAGGTAGAAATAATAGTATAATTGAACTCTTCTACATTTTTTATTTACCAATAAAATTCCTATTAACCCCAATAAAACTATAATTCATTAACACCACAAAAGGATATTGCAAATAAAGTTGTACTGTATCCACAGATCCTTCCTTCACCTCCACTAACACAAAATTGTAGTCACCCCTACACATTAAAAGAATCATGGTCCAGCCAGTAAGGTGGTTCAGTGAATAAGGTTGCTGCCACCATGTTTGATGAATGAAGGTAGATATCCAGGATCCACATGTTGGAAGAAGAAAATTGATTCATGCAAGTTGTCCTCTGGCCTCCACCTCATGCCTCATCACATGTGCCCATAAATAAATAAATAAATAAATGAATAAATAAATAAATAAATAAATGAATGTCTAAAAGATAAGATTCCATACACTGAGATAGGGTTTAGCTTAGCAGTAGAGTGATGAGCAGGCAGAGGGCCCTGGGTTCCATTCCCAGCAATGAAAACAAAGAGTGGATAGCATCAAGACTTAAGGAGGGTTTACTCAGAATCCCTGTTTCTGAAGCTATATCCTTGTACTTTTGAAAACTTAAAGTGATAACTTGTTCCAGAAGAAAAAAAAAGAAAGAAAGGAAGGAAGAGAGAAAGAAAGGAAGGAAGAAAATAATGAACAACAGCAAAAAAAAAAAAAAGAAGAAGAAAAGAATCTCAGATACAAAACAATGTGCAAACAGAAAGTTCTTGCTAACAGGGAAAACAGAACAAGTTACAAGTTTTAGTTCTGTTATTTTTTCCCCTACAAACAGAAAGCAGAGAAATAGTCACCACTGAGTAATTCTTTTCTTACTTTATGACATTTGTTGTAGTTAACTTCACAAAATTGAGATTTGTGTGTCTAGATTTAATAGAGTATTCCCTAGGTTTTCCTCATACCTTTTTATTTGTGTTTCACTTTCTTTCTGTGTGTGTACATATGTCACAGCCATTACCTAAAGGAGTGGTGTTTGGGCCTGGAAATGATGATTACTTTGTTAAGCTAATTGAAAATTGATCATTGTGAGGGTATAAGTAATACCAGGGTTTGTTGCTATTGATCCTTTCTGAGATGTAGATTCAATGAGTTTAACAGGTTCTTTTAATTATTATTACATTTAGTCATTTGTATGTATAGTGGGTAGTATGGTCATCCACATTCTATAATGCACGTAGAAGGATCAGAGGACAATTGCACACATCAGTTATCTCTTTGAACCATGTAGGTCCTGGGGAGTGTAAGCTCTGTGGTAGGATTTGCTGGCCCAACATCAGATTTTTGTTAGTTTTGTGAATGAGAAAGATGCAGGATAACATGAGTCATAGAGAGGAACTGGCCATGCATGAGGCAGATTAGACAGAATCTCATAATATGGGATATAGTAGTTCATTACAAGCTGAAGTGTAACTATTCAGATGTCTGTGGAGTGTGAAAACACATTGTCTCGCAGTCGTTCTAGCCATGGGTGCATTGCAGCAGTTTAGAGGAATGTGGCATGTTCAGGACGTGTAGCACATCAGACAGGTTGGCCTGCCAATAGGAATGTCTTTCCTGTACCGTGGGTTATGGATTGCATACTCAACTATGAGTGTCTGGTACACTTAATATCTTACTGCAGAAAGTCCAGTGGCCTCCAATTCCAAAGCAATAATAGCTTCCAGAGCACAGCCTGGTATCTTGGTCAGACAAACAAGAGCTTATCTTACCCAAAGTTAGATTACACAGCTATACAACTATTACTCAATTTCTTTGCTCATAAAAAAGAAGACTATGGCACAAGTTATAGTGGGAGTCAAGAGATCTCAATTGATACACTATATCAAGGTCACTGTATCTGAACAGTGACCTACAGATAAAGTTCATCTCAGCCCATGGATAACCCCCTCTCCCCAGGATAAGATCAGAGAAGTCCCTTGACATCATTTACACAGCATTGAGATTCCATTGTTCATCCATGACTTTCCTTTGATGTTCCTCTCACAACCACCAGAGGCCCCTTTCCATCCATGACTTCATTGGGGGAATTTGATGGCTTTTTGTAAAAAGAAAGTATTAAATGTTTGTAGCAGGCAAACAGACCTTTTCCTACAACACATGCATAGGTCTCTGTTTTGGAGGACAGAGACGCAGAACTCGTTGTGAGAAGATGTGGGGTTTTGCTTCTCAGACTAAGGTTAGGGAAGGAGAAAACAACACCAACAGCAGGACAGATAAACTTATTGAAAATTTGCAATATTCTAAATATCAGCTTTAATATAGTGTCTCAATTGAGATCTCTTGACTCTCATTACAACTTGTGCCATAGTCTTTTTTTATGAGCAAAGAAATTGAGTAATAGTTGTATAGCTGTGTAATCTAACTTTGAATTTAGGACTTTTAATCAGAATTGTTTTATGTATATATATATATATATCATATATATGTATATATATGCCTATTATCTTGATACATTTTGACAAGGTAGAAAGTGTTTTAAAAATATATTTACATCTTAACCAACTAGGTAGGTAACATTTAATGTATTTGTTTACATTTTAGACATGGGTACTGAAAAATAAACGTATACAAATTAAAATTTATCACTATTGCACACACATAAAATTTCTCAAACTGTCAAAAATGCCAAGATTCAGTATAAAATTCTTTATTCAATCATTGACATCAAGCCATACTTTATTCCTTTACACTAATAGTTTGAACGTTCTGTAATTAGTTGGTAATTGAATTATGTTTTCTTCTCTGAAGGCAACTGATCGAGAGGGAGACCCAATCACATATGCCATCGAGAATGGAGACCCTCAGCGAGTTTTTAATCTTTCAGAAACGTAAGTTGCAAGGAAATGATTTATACTTGATTGCCCCCTGTTAATGTCAAACAGCATGCTGTTAACAAGAGGATAGACTTTTGGCTGTTTGTAGTTTTATTTTACATTTTTTCCTATGAATGTTAATGAGCACTGCGAGTAATTCTAAATACAAAACCTTTCCCGGGAGACTATTTGTTTATCTTAAACAATTTTATCAAGTAAAATCCACTGACGTGGAAAAAAAAAATTCACTTGCAGGCAAAGCCTTGGACTAATTAGGTGCCTGTAAAGTTGTCAGTGGCTCATAGCGACTAGGGCATTTCTACAAAGAGTATAGCACTAACTCGTTCATTTGAAGGGAGGCTTGGCAACATGTTGTACATCACATTTAAGATGAAATAAAATAACACACCTTTTCTGCCTATCTGCTCTCAATATATTAAAGATACTCAGGTCATAGCTATTGAAATGTGTGATAGCATTTGAGAAGATGGTCAATGTATAGACACCCCAGGCTTCTACTCTACACTGTGATGGCATTGAGATTGGGGGACTTTCTAAAAAGTAGAATTGATGTTCTACAAATGTTGCCAGATCTTCTCTCACTGAATGGAAGGAGAGGTAAATTATCTGTGCTTACAATAGACAGCCACTGTTTCTGTCTCTAGAACACGTGGTTCTTAATCAAGCAGACCATGTGTGGATCTATTAATCTTATGACAAACAGAAATTAACATAATAGGATTTTATGAGAAAAGGTCAAGTCATTTTAGAAAGCCTTTGGTAGACAGTAACAGGTTTTTTTTCCCTGCCTCTCTGGATTTAAAAGTCGGATAAGTAATTTCTACTAAGCAATAGAAAATCTTAATCTATTTGAAATTTCCTCCACATATACATTAAGATCATAAATTGGCCACAGTTTGTAATTTCCATTTAAATTAAAACTATGTAAAAGGTCATTTGTTGAAAATGTAGTCATGCTAGACTAAGAATCTCAACCAAGCCTGGCATAGAGTTACGATCAAAAAACAACTCTAACACTTATGAAACAGGGCCAGAATCCATCCTATCAAGAATGAGTTGTAGCTGGTGAGTTTTAGACACAATGGGAAAGAATGAAGTTCAGTCAACACCATTCTTAAAAATTAACTGAAAATAGGTTGCAAATCCAAATACTTCAGAATTAGATAAAAAATTTTTTACATACATAAATTAGGCACTGTGCTATCTATCTATCTATATACATATACATGTATATATAGAGATACATAAATACAACACAAAATTCACAAATTGTTAATAAGAAAATATATTAATGATCATCCACAAATTTAAAAAAGAAATATGTTTCAAGAGGCACCAGCATTAAAATTAAAGGCCACCTACACACTTACACACAATGCTTTAAGTTATGGACATTATAAAAACCATATATCAAAAATATATAAACGCCCCCAAAAGGAAGAACCTGATTAAAAATAGGCAAATATTTGAGGAGACACCCATTTTCTCCCTTATTCCATCATTCCCTCCCTTCCCCTCCACTGTCTCTCTGTATATATATATATATATATATATATATATATATATATATATATTTTCTATCTGTGTGTGTGTGTGTGTGTGTGTGTCTGTGTCTGTGTGTCTGTGTCTGTATGTGTCTGTGTATGGATAAGTGATAGCCCATGAGGATATGGAAATGTAGTTTCTTTCATTCAGTAAGTGAAAATTAAAGATATGGAAATGAAGGAGGAGTTCACATTCAGGTAGAAAAGAGTATGAAGAACAAGCAAGAGTCAGAACATGGGGTCAAGGACCCCTCATGGGTTTCTGTGTAAAATGTGTGCTTAGAAAAACTGAAAATTTTCTCCACATGTTATATCCATATAACTAAGCAATTATCTTCATGGCTACTCAGCAGAATTAAAGTCATTCCTATGTATAAAATATGTGAAATAATATATGCAAACTGCAAACTGCAAACATATATGAACTCAGTGGAAGCTACTCACATATTCATCCACAATGTAAGTAGTATTATTTATCTACATAATTTATCTGTATAATGGTTTATTATTATTCATTGCTAAAATGGAATGAATAACGGAGACATGATTCAATAAGGGCATACCTTGCAAACACATTTCTAAGTGGCATAGTATAATAAATCCAAAATTATCATGTAATTCTATTTCCATTTATTTGAAGTAAATAGAATAGGCAGGCATGCGTGTGCGTGTGCACACACACACACACACACACACACACACACACACACACACACACACACAGAGCTCCTGAAAACAAAAACCAGGAGAAGATGCACGTATATAAGAACCATCTAGTATGTAAACATGTGTCTGGTTCCTTTTACATCTCTATTCAGCAGGCCTATCTGCTCTCTTTTGCTTTATAACTCTGCACACTATTACACTATACAATAAACTACAAAGTATTCACTCTTTCCTTAATGTGTATTTGTATTATATTTATTCCTTTTGGTTATCGACACTGTGATGAATATACATGTGTATGTGTGTGTCTAAGTACTTGAGTTGGTATTGTTTGTTTGGAATGTATATTCAGAAGTAGAATAGCTAGGGAATATTGTAAATCTGTATCAAAATTGTTTAAGAAATCGTTAAATGCTTTTATCAGTATCTGAATCATTTTATATTCTCAGCACCAAATTACAAGATATCCGAACCATTTCTTTCTTTCTTTTTTTTTTAGTTTTTTTTCTTCCTTCTTTTTTATTAATAATTTAATTATATAATTTAAATTATATAATTTACATGTGGATCCAAGTTTCCTCTCCCTTCCTCCCTCCAACCTTCCCTCCCTCCTTTCCTCCCTCTGTTCCTCCCTCTTACTCTCTTTCCCCTGAGACATGCACCCTGAACACCCTCCCCTCCCATCCCCCATCCCCATTCCACTTGTAAGGCTATGCTATCCAGGTTGGGTCATATAAATCTGTCAAGTCATTTGAAGTAGGGACTAGGACTTCTCTCCTGTATCTAGGTTAAAGGGGTATCCCTCCATGGGGGATATGCTTTCAAGGTCCTCTTGTGCACAAGGAATAGATCCTGTTTCTACTGTCTGAGGTCCCCCAGACTGCTCAGTCCTTCTAGTTGAGACCCATATTCAGGGGGTCTGAGTCAGCCCAATGCTGGGTTCCCAGCTATCAGTCTGGGTGGGACATTAGCTCCTCCTTGTTCAGATCAGCTGTCTTTGTGAGTTTCTGCAACCTGGTCTTGTCCGCTCTCTCTGAATCTGGATTCTAGTTCGACTTAGTGTTTGGTTATGGGTGTTTGCTTCTGTTTCCAACAGGTACTAGATGAGGGCTCAATGATGGTGGATAATTTAGTTGATGATCTCACTATCAGGGAAGGGCGTTTATGGTAGCCTTTCCATGGTTGTTCGATTATTAGTTGGAGTCAGTCTTGTAGTTCTCTAGACCTTTCTTTAGGTTCAGTTTTCTCTTCAAACCAAAAATGGCTCCCTCTTTTATGTCACCCCCCTCACCCTGACTCAGTCTATCTAGTCACACATGTTTTCCTCTCCTCTCCTTCTCTTTCTCTTAGTTCTCTCTCCATTCACTGCCCCCCCTATTTCCCATGTGCTCTGGGGGACTTGCCCCTTCCCCCTTATGTGAGGGACCATATATGAATCTCTTAGAATACACTTTGTATCCCAGTTCATCTGGTGGTGTGTATTATAGGCTGGTGATCCCTTGCTCTAGGTCTAAAATCTATATATGAGTGAGTACATCCCCTGTTCCTCTTTTTTTGACTGAGTTGCCTCATTCAGGATGGTTTCTTCAAGTTCCATCCACTTGCCTGTGAATTTCAAGATTCTGTTATTTTTTTCTGCAGAGTAGTATTCCATTGTGTAGATATGCCACATCTTCTTTATCCATTCTTCAGTTGAGGGACATCTAGGTTGTTTACAGGTTCTTGCTATTACAAATAATGCTGCTAAGAACATAGTTGAGCACATGTCTTTGTTGCATGGATGTGGGTATATACCTAAAAATACAATGGGAAGAGGAAAGCATCTTCAACAAATGGTGCTGGCACAATTGGATGATGGTGTGTAGAAGACTGCAGATAGACCCATGTCTATTGCCATACACAAAACTCAAGTTCAAATGGATCAAAGACCTCAACATAAATCCAGCCACACTGAACCTCTTAGAAGAGAAAGTAGGAGGTACCCTTGAACAAATTGGTATAGGAGACCACTTCCTGAACATAACTCCAGTAGCACAGACACTGAGATCAATAATTAATAAGTGAGACTTCCTCAAACTTAGAAGCTTCTGTAAGGCAAAGGACACAGTTGACAAGACCAAACAGCAGCCCACAGACTGGGAAAAACTTTTACCAATCCTACATCTGACAAAGGGCTGATCTCCAAAATATACAAAGAACTCAAGAAACTAGTCAACACAACACCAAATAGTCCTGAACCATTTCTTATTCTCACTGGCCATATAAAAGGATTCTAACTTCCTTATAATGTTGCCAACACTTAATATCAAATGTTTTCTCTATGGTTTTTCTACTTTGATTATAACTATCAATAGGTGTGAACTGATAGTTCTGTGTGGCTTTTATTTTCTTTTCCTACAAGAGTAAATGATGACATTGAACACCTCTCCATGAACTCTTTTTCTCCATACTTTCTTTGGGAAAACATGTGGTCTGATCCTTTGTGATACTTTAACTGGTTCATCTCTAATAGATCTGAAGCCACATTCTTGCTAGATAGAGACTTTGAAAATATTTTCTTCTGCTTTCTCAGTTTCTCACTTCACTAATAGTGCTTTTGATGCAAAATTTTATACTTTTGAGCAACTCCAATAGAACCATTCTTTCTGTTGCTTCATGTACTATATGTATATAGTGTCTTATCCAACATGCCATTGATAAATCCAAGTCATAAATATTGTCCCTGATGTTGCTATACAGGGCTCTTTTGATTTTATTTTCTATAATTATAATTTAATACATTTGAGTTAATTATTGCAGACACCAAGGTAGTATCATTTAGACTATTATATGTAGATTTGTTTTCACACCATAATTGGTTTAAGATAATTTTTTTTTCCTGTTGAGTGGCTTTGACACCTTTGTTGAAGCTTTACTGTGGACATAACATAATTCATTCTAGAACTCCAATTTTTTAAATTGGATATTCCAGTACACTTTTGTTGTTGTTGTTGTTGTTGTGTTTTTGTTTTTGTTTTTGGTTTTGTTTTGTTTTGTTTTGTTTTGAGTCAGGGTTTCTCTGTGGTTTTGGAGGCTGTCCTGGAACTAGCTCTTAGCTCTTGTAGACCAGGCTGGTTTCCAACTCACAGAGATCTACCTGCCTCTGCCTCCTGAGAGCTGGGATTAAAGGTGTGCACCACCACTGCCCAGCTCCAGTCCACTTGGTAATGCTCATATCACCCCGAAATTGTGTACTAGGCAATTATCCTAGGATATTGAGGGCAGGATGTACGTTGCCTCAGGTTTCGGGTTCTTTTTTGCCTTCAGTGTTTTTAAAGTATGCCCAGTGTTTTACTTCCTTGAGTGAGTTCTAAGTTCAAGAAAGAAAGTGCTGTAAATAATACTTCTTACAGCAAGCAGATAGCAACCTTTAAATAAGACAACTACAATTCCTTGTGAACAGTTATAGGTGTTTCCCTCTATAACAGAGTCCAGAGGATGAATTCTCTTTATACTCTCAAGACCACTGATTCTCAACCTTCCTAATGCTGTGACCCTTTAGTACAGTTCCTGACTCTTTGGCTGCTTTAAGCTGGCTGCTTGAAGCTTTGATAGTCTGTGGAATATAAACAGTTTTTTTATTGAGACCATTATTCAGTTCTGTCCCACCAGCCACTTACAAATAACCAGAAACTTATTATTACTCATAAATGTTCAACCAATTGCTTAGGCTTGCTTTTACCTTAAAGTGACCCATACTTTATCTATATTCTACCATGTAGCTCATCACCCTTATCTCAGTATTGCATGTTTATCTCCTGCTCCATTTGTGGACTCCTCAGACTCTTCCCTTCTCCTTTCCAGCATTCTCTCTGTCCCCCAAATCCTGCATAGCTATTGGCCAGTCAGCTCTTTATTAACCAAGGAGAGTAATGCATTCTCATGGTATACAAAAGGGTTATTCCCCAGCAGTGGGGAGATGCTGTCTTGGAATTGCCCTTCACCACACCGACTGCCTTCACTTTTGAGCCTTGTTTTTAGTTCTATAAAACTTAACCAACACTAATGTTGGCTGTTTATCAGAAGCAACACTCACCAGGCCAGCTTTACCATGAGAGATGTTCGCATTTTCCATTGACTCTTCTTTCGGCCCTGAATACTCAAAGACACTATCTCCATTTCACTCCCCATGCCAAATGTTCCCCCACAGTCAACTGTCCCCATCTTTGAGTCAGAAGGCATATAATGCACTCTCTCCATCATAATCTATAAATAAATAAGAAAAGGTAGATTTGTGTAAAAACTAGCACAAGACAGAAAGTCATGTCACTTGCTAAGTTCATGCCCAAGGACAGTTACACAGGAGGAATGGAGGGCTGTGACAACCTAAGGCAGAGCAATGCAAGGAATAGTTTATTTTTTCTTGTTGTACCACACCTACATTGACAGATTTCCTATTTCTTAAGTTGCTTGGAAGTGTGTCTGAAAAGTCCAAATCGCCTTCCTTTTCTCTTTGAATGTTATCACAGGATGAGATTTCCTGAGGCATCTGTGGCATAGAGACTTGATACAAACCTGATTATTGTGAATGTGCTCTCCAAGTGGTTTTCAGTTATTTGGACTAAACAGTTTTCAGTGTTCCACAATCCTGCCATATGCTCTGGGAGCTTCCAAAGTCTGCAGCAGCAGCATCAACAACAACAAAACAACCAAATGAGCTACTGAATACTGGGATTCCATTTTGTCCCCCTTGAGCCTGTTTTCACTGCCCCTTACAATGAGTATCCTATAAATTCCACTCTCAGAATCAAGACAGTTAAGTTAAAATGAAGCCTGTTTATCAACTAAAACCATACTAGGTTTTTACATTTGATTAATGTCTCAGTGTTTATTTGCTCTTTGACAGTGGGTTCTTGATGGAAATGTCATTTGTAACATTCAGTGTAAAACCCAAAAAGATACTTTGAGTTGATTTTGGAGACAAAATTGTTATAAATATTACATTAGAGAAATACATATAGCAGGGACATTTATTCTGAGTAATAAGGGGTAGAATTAAATAATTCTAAAGATGAGAATTTATTCAAGGGTTGTTTGTACTTATTTTACTTAGATTAAGAATCACTCCAAATTTCATAAAAATAAGCAAATGATATAATTTCTAGTACATCTACAAGTGTGAATTTAAATATTATTAAATGAGCACATGAATACTAATTATAATTTCTTATAAATAATGTGAAATATACAATATGATTTCTTTTACAGAACAGATATAAATGTAAATATCATATAAAAATTAAAATAAAAATTTGACACATTGCAGATTTAATATAATCTTTGAATTATCTGATTTTCTCTAAGTTCTATAAATGGGAAGTGCAAAGGAAAATGAGCTTCATCACAGAACCTGTCAAAGGAAAAGATTGTCTCCCATTTCAATTTTGCATTAAATGGGAAACCACATATGATATTTGTAAGGGACAATTCCTTGACTGAGAATTATTATTATGTTGCCTGGGAACGATGTAGCCTTTTAATTTGAAATGATGACACACAAGACCTTGTGTCTCTCCCAGGGATGAATTAACCATAATACTTTTGTTTTGCTTAATTTTTTTCACTAGAAGGTAGAGAATCATCTCTGTGATCTCATTCAGGTTTGCAGTTTGCTATTTATTGCTAAGAATCACAGCAACTTTAAAGAGTCATTTCTGATTTCAGTGTGAGTCCTAGAATCACACTTTAATACTCAGTTTATGATTATGGAAAGTGGATAAAAATCATTTTTAAAAAGCGTTTCTTCCCAATGCACCCTTTTCTGTTTCATGACATATGTAAGAGAAATATGCCATTTTTTTATTTGTGGGGAGGAATCAAAATGAGAGAAGGGGACAAGCAAAGGTAAGGAGAGAACATGAGTCTCTCATGGACAGAGGCAGATATGGGAAATGGGGGAGAAAGGAAGAGGGATGTGGATGGAGAGAGGGAAGAGAGGGAGGGAGAGGAGAGAGATGCGAACATGTCTGCTGGGACCTATACATCCATTTCAGGAAAAGAACAGCTCACTTGACACACTCTCATTTTGTTTCTCTCTCTAGCACGGGGATTCTCACTCTAGGAAAGGCGCTAGACAGGGAGAGCACGGACCGCTACATCCTCATCGTCACAGCCTCAGATGGCAGGCCTGATGGGGTAAGTGTGATCACAGGAAAGGGTTTTCAAAGAAGTACTAGGGAGACAAAAAGGTTCTGTATCCCTATACTTTAAAAACATCTGTGACAGCACAGGGAGTCTTATGGAGCAAAGTACTCCTTTCTCATAGGGCTTTCGACTGAGACTTTGAAAGTGCCCTGCTATCTCAGCCTTTGCTTTGAGGAACAGACCCTTGTGATCCACACTCATGCCATTTTTTTCATTGCAACTCATAGAGAAGCTGAACTCAACTCAGATTTTTCTCTACCACTCATTGCACTGCGTCAGTCACAAGCAGCTGCAGAGTAACTCCCGAGGCTTACTGAGTTGGACATCCCCCACTAAGCCCCACTCTTGAAGAGGCAGGAATGAGGCAGGTTGAATCACATAGGAAATTGGGTTAATTCAGGCCAGAGGTGTACACACGGATCACTCAGGGTCTGAGGAACCCTTAATGATCTCTACTTTAAGCTGTCTATTATTTTGGAGAGGTAAACTCCATCCATCTCCTGGGTTTTTTTTTTGTTTGTTTGTTTGTTTTTGTTTTTTTTGTTTTTTTTTTCCTAGACCTACTCATCAGTTTTAAGTATAAATAAATTGATTACATCTTTCTGGAAGCTTTTCTGCTTGTTTGTTTGTTTGCTTGCATTGTTTCTTTCCTTTATTTTAACTTATGGTGATGGAACCCTGAACCTCAGCTGAGCCTTTACCACAAACCACAATTACAAGAACGTCTAGAATTTAAAATCATTTGTCTGTGTTCTTTCAACCACTTTACTCACAGTCTCCACATCTAATTTCAAAGCATTGTAATATCTCCATCACTGATAGTAGTTTAGTCACTGTTTTTTTTTTAGTTTGGGTTTCTATTTTATTATTCAGCGTGTGAGTGAGTGAGTGTGTGTGTGTGTGTGTGTGTGTGTGTGTGTGTGTGTGTGTATGAGAGAGAGAGATAAATGTATGTGTGTGTGTGTGTGTGTACAGATAATTGCACAGGTTCAAGGCAGAGGTCAACCTCAAGCCTTGGCTTTGCATCTTGTTCTCTGAGACAGGGTCTCTCATTGGTAACTGGGCTTTCAGAGTAGACTGGCTAAACTGCAAGCCCCTAGGATTTGTCTGTCCCAACACCACTAACATAGGACTAACAAGTTGTGCCACCATGCCCCACACATATGGGTTCCTCATGCTTGTAACACATGAACTTCACAGACTGAATAATACCCTCAGGAACTGTGTTTCATCTCCTTTAACCAACTCCTTACCTGTCAACTCAACACAGATGCCTTGAAACAATTTTGAACCCATTAAATGAATAGGTACGGGTCATCCAGTTCAATAGTCACATACTCCAGTTTCCTTGAAATGACTTCTTTGTTCTCTAGGGCACGTTGTCTGTGTATAAGAGCATGTGTTTCTAACATTTACATCACATCAGGGAAATTGCTGAGTAAATTTACCAAGATGAAAATATTGCAAATTAATACTGAAATTATATTAAAGCCTTTATAAAGTTAAGAATAGAGATAATTGGCCATTATAATTGTTCCATAAGAACTATTTGACATTTTAAAGATTGTGATAAGTTCTGTGCAAATAATAAAAACATAGGGTTGAAAGGACACTGAGACATGTATGATTTGTAGCATGCCAGTCTTACATGAATGTGCAGGAGTCAGAATCTCTAGAAGGAATTTGCGACTCAACCTTACAGAGTCCAGGAAAGGCAGGTCTACTATGAGCATCGACAAAACAGGTTACATCAAGGAGAGTGGCTTGGCGGGTGGGAACAGAGGTGGTGGGGGAGGGCTGGAGGGAGATGAGGGAAGGAGGCTGTGGCCAGAATGTTATAAAAAATTTGAAAGAAAAAAATAATAACAATAATGAAGATCATTGAGTCACCTGACCAGCCAATAACTTAGAGGGGGTGCTCCCCAGGAAACAGAAGAGGAACTATGTAAGTAATTATTTAAAAAGTATAGTTAGAGTGAAGTGACATTCAGGCCAAGCACAGGTGAAAGATGGAGAATAGTCAGCATGTTCACAGAGTAGTAGAGCTGGGTCTTGGTGTTCATTGATTCCCAGTTTTCCATGAATTCCCCTTAGCAGGGTTTCCAAAGTGGCTGTACAAGTTTGCACTCCCCCAGCAGTGGAAGAGAGTTCCCTTTACTTCATATCCTCTCCAACATAAGCTGTCATCAGTGGTTTTGATATTAGCCCTTCTGACATGTGTAAATGGTATCTCAGAGTCATTTTTATTAACTTTTTATTTAAATTAAAAACAATCTTATTTTACATACCAATCTCTACTCCCTCTCCTTCCCGACCTCTCATTCCCTCCCACCATCTCCCCATCCCACCCCCATCCACTCCTCAGGGTGAGACCCCCCATGAGGGATCATTAAAGTCTGTTCCATCATTAGGGGCAGGACCGAGGTCCTCCCCACTATATCTAGGCTGAGAGAGTATCCCTCCATAGGGAATGGGCTCCCAAAGCCCATTCGTGTACTAGGGATAAATACTTGTCTACTGCCAACAGCCCTATAGACTGTCCAAGCCCCCCAACTGACACCCACATTCAAAGGGCGTGGTTTTGTTTTATGCAAGTGTCCCAACTGTCAATCTGGAGTCTACACTTGCTCAGGTCAGCTTGTCTCTGTGGTTTTCTGCAGTCTGGCCTTGACCCCTTTTGCTCATCACTCCTTCCTCTCAACAACTTGATTACAGAGTTCAGCTCAGTGTTTAGCTGTGAATCTCTTCTTCCATCAGCTACTGGATTCTGATGTCCATTTCCCTGATGACTAAGAATGTTGAACAATTCTTTAAGTGTCTTTCTGCCATTTGAGATTCTTCTGTTGAGAACTGGATTATTTGGTATTTTGATGTTTAGCTTCTTGAGTTCTTTATATATTTTGGAGATCAGCCCTGTCAGTGTGGGCTTGGTGAAGATCTTTTCTCATTATGTAGGTGTTCATTTTGTCTTGTCAACTGTGTCTTTGGCCTTACAGAAGCTTTTCAGTTTCAGGAGGTACCATTTATTAATTGTTGATCTCTGTGTCTGTGCTACTGGTGCTATACTCAGGAAGCAGGAAATACAATTTTATAGGCACCTGTACAACCAGTAGCTGAAGAACAAACTATACAATATATTATGATGTATTCTGTAGTCTAATAATATTTCTCTTATTTAAACTTTTTTACTTAAATCTTTTGTCCAGACTTAACAAAATATTTTTTTAAATAAACTATGGAATTTTAGATAAGTGCATAGTGAGCATAGGCCAGAGGTAGTCAGGTTTTAATTAAATAAAAATAAGTTAAAATTAATTGGTATGATATAAATTTCCAGGGTAATTTTTTAATGAAGATGCTGTGTGTCTTTGAAAACTGATAGGAAAATAAGGACTATTTGCACTGTATTTTTCATTGTTAATTTTAAACAGGATTTTTTTTTTTGCTTAATTTGACTTTTATATTTTTTCTTTTCTGTTTTTATTCTGAATAAAAAAAAACCTGAGCAAGCAAGTATATTATAAACATGTAAATTTTATTAATCATCACTGACATGTCTTTTTTGCATACTAATAATTACATTCATTTATCACACATTAATAATTACATCCATTTAGAGCTGCTTCTTATTTATGAGCTCGACAAAGTATGGCTGGAATAGGTTTTGATGTATGGCATTTAAGCAGTTACACACTACCAAGTATATTTGTAGTAGTAGTAGCTTGTAGGTTCTCAGATTTTCGCTTCCCTTTCCTTTGAAGGGCTTTACACTTACTCTGCCCTTTTAAGAAATTTTATGTAACATCTCTTAATTGTGAACTAAGCCCAATCCAACAAAACCAGACTAAAACTAAATTTGATTCAAAGTCTGGGCATACATTACTCTATGGTTATGGATAATAATTTGATCATCATGAATTTCTCTTACTCTCCCCAAGACTAGCCTTCCCTTGTATAGAATGTGCCTGCCATATCTAGTGTCATATCCAAGTGTCAAGGATAGGATGAGAAGGGCGACCATGTGCTCTGCCTCCTCCATAATCCCCAGATGAACCTCTTGCCTATCCTGCCTTTATAAATGATGCTCTCTATT
Source organism: Cricetiscus sungorus (assembly GCA_030556225.1). NCBI lineage: Eukaryota > Metazoa > Chordata > Mammalia > Rodentia > Cricetidae > Cricetiscus > Cricetiscus sungorus. The sequence goes on along the minus strand of JANBXA010000600.1, from coordinate 58,490,746 downwards.
CCTTGTTTTTCTTCCTTGAAAAATTTTTCAGCTCAGCCTCAGTGGTAGGAAAAACATTTTTCCAAATCACAGAGGAAATCCAGTGACCTTAATAAGACTCTCCTGGCTCTTGATACTGGAGCTTCAGGAAGGCTAGCTGCTAAAAAGAATAAATTTCCCATTAACATTCTCTAGGTAGTATGCCCACTACTGACTTTCCATTTCCTTGTTTTATTTGGCATAAAAAAAATCTACCTCTTAAAACATATATCCCAATTTTCTCAACCCTTTAAACTTCCATTTAAAAAAAAATAAATTTCTAAAATATGGATAAACTTTTTGTTATCCAGATGTGGGGACTGTGTGTTCTATATCAGTAGCTTTTTTCCCCTTTTTTATCCTGATCATTATTGTGGTTTATTGACTTTACAGCTGGGTAAAACTTCCAGTTGCTTCCTCCCTTGATCCCTTGAATAGCAGCTTCTGCTACTGTGAGAGTTAGTACACATGGAGGAGGTTTCCAGGTCAGTGTCTGCATTAGGAAAGGGAGCATGTGCCCATTTCTCCTTTCAGTTCTAGGCCCTGTCTGGTGATGACTACTGAAGGCCCTGTGCATGCTGTGGTCTCTGTGAGTGCATTTTCTTTCAAGTTCTGTGTTGAAAGTAGCAGTGGGATATAATCTTCAAGTCTGGAGCAGCAAAGGAAATGACAATAGCCACTATTGTTTTGAAATCTTTTAGTTACCCCGCAATGAGCAACTTGAATGGAGGTTTTTATTTTTGAAACTGAGGGTTTTGTTAGTTAGATAATATATGGCTCTAGGTAGAGAGCATTATCTCCTACTTTGGAATTCTGCATATATTTAAATAGCCTTGTAAATGCTTTGTCTGTGGCTTTTCCAGACATTGCTATTGTTATTTATGCCTCCCCCCCCCACACACTTATGTATTTACCTCTGTACTCCCTCCTGAGTTAAATTCTTCCTCCGTGCTTTTACTATTTCTGCCTTCATAATGCCCATATCCTACTATTCTTCTCCTGAGAGATCCTGTCTAGACCCCTGCTCACTGGTCTCTTTTACTCTCATGGTATCTGCAGTTACTTCAGGCCATATGCATACATCCCTGGACTCAGAGTTGGGAACAACAGATAAGAAGGTGTTTGTTTTCTCAGTCTTGTTAACTCCCTTATATAATAATTTCTACTTCTACCCACTTACCTGAAATGTTTATTATTTTATTTTTCTTTACAAATGAATAGTTTCCAAAGTCTATATGTACCTCATTTTTATTATCCATTTACCAACTGAAGGACATTTAGGTTGTTTCCATCTATTTCCTAGCTATTGTGGAAAAGGAAGCAATGAATGTAGTTGGTGTGTGTGTGTGTGTGTGTGTGTGTGTGTGCGTGCGCGCGCGCGTGCGTGCGTGCGAGCGTGCACGCGCATGTCTGTAGTACTGGTTCCTTTAGGACTGGAGCTACAGTTGCAAATCACCATGTAGGTGCTATGCTGGGATCAAACATGGGTCATCTGCAACAACAAGTATTCTTAAACATTGAGCCAAAAGCCTTTCTCCATGGCCCATTCATACTTGGGTAACTTGTAATTTTGGTTCTTTGTTTTTGAATTATTTGTAAATTCTAAATTATATGTTCAGGATATACTTCAAAATATTTTAATTTTCATTTATGTCTAAATTTAATTTATTTTAAAACTTTTGTAATCCTTTTCTCTCTTCTTTTATTAAAAGCAGATTTTTTTCTCCTGTAACCTGGTCAAGGTTTGTCCTCCCTCTATACTTCCCAGTTCCTCCCCATGTTCCTTGACATTGAATTCATACCCTAATATTAGATGACTGGACAGCTGGGTTAGTAGCCAGATGGTATAGGCTTTGCCTAGCATGTGCAGAACTCTGTGTTCAATCTATCGGTCTACATGTTTCTTCATCTATTCTCATGTTATATGTTTATAAGTAAATATTTTATTTAGACTTACATCAATAGGAAAGCATCATCATTCATTTTACTAATTACTTCACCTAAATGTTATACATCTTCATTATCTTCTACTTCCTAACTAGTTTTTTTTTTAACAATTTAAGAAATTGACTTATAGGCTCAATAAAGTTTATAATATAAAAACCAGAAGAAATACTGCACATTCAAGTATAATATTTTCTTATTGAGGATTTCTTTGTATGGATGTTTGTACATTACTTCCTAGACTATGAAATTTTTAGAAAACCAAGGATGCTACCTATACAAGTATCTATTTAAGAGCCATCATAGTCAAAGAAAATATGTGTATAAAAACTGCTGCTGTGGAAACACCTCCCTGCATCAGTTAAGAACAGAATATATATACTTTTAACAATCATTTATTATAGAAATGAAATCACAGAGGTAATCAAAGCAGGTAACAGCCACAGGTGATCAATGATAATATTTAGTACTGAAGTAGAAGGATTTCTAACTAGCAGGATTCTAAGTGATACAACTTTTTTCAGAAATAATAAGCAAATTCTTAAGTAATAATAGATATACTAGTCAGGCCCTGGTGGCACACAGCTTTAATTCCAGCACTATGGAGGCAGAGGCAGGTAGAGCTCAGTGAGTTCAAGGCCAGCCTGGTCTACAGAGTGAGTTTCAGTATAGCCAGGACTGTTTCATAGTGAAACACTGTCTAGAAAAAAACAAAGCAAAAACAAACAAAAAGAATAGACATATTATTTATTAGGTTCATTGGTTTAATATTTGTTAATTGTCATATTCCAAATTGACTTATTATTAACACAGTTAATTGGTAAATATAAAACCTGGAATCTGCCCTTAGAATGAAGCAGGAGACATAATGAACCATAGGGTAACCATCTTCCTGACCAATCTAAAAACTGAATCCAGCTTGCCCTCTAGCCAGGCAGTCTATGACTATGTCAACATGGTCAAAAGAGTGTGGCCATTATATGTAAAGTGTAGCCAGGATCCTGTGCAGTACCAACACCAGGGCAACTTTGACATGCGAGTTGTCCCTCTCTTTAGAAACATGTAAGTTAGAAATTACCCAGCAATGTGGATTCCTGTCATTTCCTGTAAAACTCAGAACAATGTCCTCTACTCATTGGTGACTCAGGTCCCCTGTGCAAGCCAGCCAAAGATCACAGTCTTTGACAATGGACCCAAGATAGTCTGCAAGCCTATGGCTCCATGGGATGGAGAATCCGAAAACATAACAACAGACTGATAGGAAAGGCAGAGGTGAACATAAAGGTGTCCAAAGATCTTGAAGAAATGCCATTAACACTACTGCAGCCACTCTGAGAGCTTAGCTTCAAGCTGTTCGATTTAATACCTTGTTCACCTTAGGGCAAATTGGGAAATACTCCTGCTATAAAACACATTTTTAAAAAAAAAAAAAAAATCTAGTTTCACATCTAACATAACTTGAAAAGAAATAACATTTGTTAAAATATTTTTCTGTTATGGAAGCACTGTAGCTTTCTGGGAGAGCATTTGAGAAATATATAAATGTTACAAGGGAAAAATAAAACACCTGCACTCTGTCTAGTCAGAAAACATTTTAATTTCTTTATATAAATTCACAATAGACATACACACCTGTGTGTTTGTTTGTATGCATCTTTTAAATTAAGTGATTTCATTGGAAATATATACAGAGTTGAGCACACAATCCATAACTGCAAAGTGTGATGAGTTTCTGTAGTAGGAAAGCATATGTAAGCATAGCCCACTGCAAGAAACAAATTATCCCATACTTGGGTATTTATCTAACCCTTCTACGATGCAGGACTTACTCCAGCTCTCCTTCCTACTACCCTGTGCTCACTCCTGTCATGTGATTGTGAGTGACCCCTGTCATTCATCCTTATGTTCTGGAACTGTACTATAGGATCACTTATGATACATGCATAAAACACTATATAAATATCTGCTACAATGGGCATTGGGTAGTTTTCAGATTTGGGCTACAGAATGCTGCTGTGACTATCATCATGTCTTCAAACCAAAGTTTAGTTGAACATTAAATGCATATAAAGCATTGTATGTAGCTCTAAATTAAGAGGTTGTAAGCAATCAGTGGACACAAATAAACATGCTACCTGTGCCCAGCACCACTCTGTAATGCATGGTGCATTTTGATGACAGCTGAACATGTTATAGACTAGATGTGGAGGTTTAAGAAAAAGTTATATGCATGATTGCTCTTGATTTTGTTAGAGAGTTTAAAATTACAGAAGTCTTGGAAGCTAGGACTGAATCACTACTTGTACTGTCAAGTAAGGCGCTGCATTGTTTTCAACAGAATGCACAGGCATTTACCAGGGCATTCTATTCTGGCAGCTGAGGAACCCTACTTTGCCTCTTTCCATTTGTTGACTGCCTCACAGCCTCTATAGAGTCACTCACTACAGTTCATGCTCTGTGTCTAGTTTCATTGCAAATTACCTACAGGTTAGTAGAAATTCTCTTTCTATAAATACTGTCTCTGGTGTTCAGGGCTCAATGTGGTTATATTTCCTTAAACAAATCTTAAACCAAACCCTCATTGCATTTTTATTCTCCTGTTTCCCCTTATATCTTATTTGCCTGTAATTAAGCATTTTAACATAGCATACTGTATGCTTTACCTTGTAAGTTATGGTTCTTTTCGTCTGTGTTAGCTCTTGCTAACTGTAACCCACCCCACACTGAGACAGAGGAAGAAAGAGGCCAAGGTTGAAAATAGGCTCATGTAACATGGATTTTAAAAAGACTCAGAGACAGATACTGTGTTTCAACCTGAAGATCAGGGAAGCAAAGCAGCCAGAGCTACCACTGAGCTCTTACAGGGAAGGGAGTTCCTATACTCAAGGTGGTTAGAGAATGAATGTCTAATACTGACCTTGCTTCTGTCTTATATACCTCCCTAATTCTGAAATTAAAGGTGTGAGCTGTTATTCTCTTTTAGACAGATTCACTCTAATATATCCCTGGGTGGTCTTGAACTAGCAGAGATCCATTTGCTTTTTTCTCCTGAGTCCTGGGATTAAAGGTGTGTAGAATCACCTCCTAGTTTCTGACTACTGGGATAAAAGGTGTGTGCCTGGCTTCTGTAGCTTGTGGATGACTTTGCTTTCTGAATCCTCAGGCAAGCTTTAATAGCTCATAAATATTATTTCACCACAGGCTTACACTCAAGTCACACATGAAGACAAATTTACTGACCCCAAGACTTCAGCCTCTATAACACTTTCTAATTCAGTAAGAGAAGATTTCCCTGTAAGAAAGAAGCATCCACAAAATTGGGTGGCTTATCTGACACTAATGTCACTCTTTGGGAACCTAGAACACTATAATCTCAATAATTGTTTAATAATAAAAATAAATTTATGGGGCTCAAATTATCTTGCCTAAAATGCTTATTTATACATCATTATATCTTCTATCTATATATATATATATATACATATATATGTGTGTATGTATGTATATGTGTGTGCGTGTGTATGTGTGTGTTAGTAAATACATTAAATACATTGAAATACATAAGTAACAAAAACTACAAGATAGTATATTCTATGGATAAAAGGGTGCATGTGTGTGTATAAACAAATGCTCACTACATATAAAATATGAATTTGATAAAGGTATTATCACCTGGAAGGTAAGCCTCCAGGAAATACTTGACGTTCTCAGGATGATGCATTCCCTTCAATATCACCATTGGCTTTCTCTCTCTCTCTTTTTTTTTCTTTCTTTCTTTCTTTCTTTCTTTTTTTTTTTTTTTAGGTATTTGGGGCTTTCAAGCTGATTCTTTTATTTTCTATTTTTCTTTGGAAAGCTAAGGATCAAGATGCCTTTCAGATAGAAAAAAATACAGTGTGAACTTTTGACTGTACCCAAGTGACACCAGCTCCTCTCTCGCCTCTCATGGTCTTCTTCTCTCTTCCTTTAAGACCTCAACTGCCACCGTGAACGTGGTGGTGACAGACGTCAATGACAATGCTCCTGTGTTCGATCCCTATCTGCCCAGGAATCTTTCTGTGCTGGAGGAAGAGGCCAATGCCTTCGTGGGTCAAGTCAGGGTAAGTGGGATAATCATATAACTGAAATGTTGTTTGGAGGAACCTAATTCCTTACATTGTAATTTTGAGAAGAGGCACACTCAGGTGATTCATTAAATGACTCTTTGGGCACTGTTCATTACCATTTCATAGTCAGATCCTGTACATTTCACTTTTATTTGTCATATTTTAATGATAATCGTGTACCTTAAACATGGATTAACAATAGAGTAGTCCTTTCTGATTTAACCCATATAAATTTATTTTCTGATAAAAAAAAATGAAACATGTCTAGATGACTGTTAACGTATACAATTAGGTTCAGCTATGGACTCTCCCAATTCAAAATATAGAACACTAGGTGTGAATTCACTTGGTGTTATAAATCTGTCTTTAGACTCCACTCTTTGTTGTGTATTCCTGCACACTCTAGGATTAATTTATAGGAGTGTTCCTCTACTTCCTGTGTGGACATGATAGTCATTTTCTGCAGTATTTATCATTCATGCTAGGGAAGAGCCCATAGCTTTGTGCATACAAGTGGGATACTCATCCACTGAGACAAAGCCTCAGCTCTGCCTTTGCCTTTGGAGAACCAGCTCATTTCTCCTAAGGTATAGCCAAGTTCCCACACTTGGTCCGTGCTTAGTCTCCAGCACAGCTTGTGATTTGGAAGCCTCAGGGCAAGAGATATCTAGAGACAGATATATCCTTTGAAGCCTGTCCTGCAGATGAAGCATGGAGGAGTCCTCCAGCAGCATCCCTAAGCCTTATGCCTGGGAAACATCTGACGTAACAAACAAACATTATTAACAGGATGCTGGTTTAGCTCAGTTTTCACTGAGTAAATTGATGTGGGCATCTGGTGAGGACAAACACAACACAGCTATATAGCTGAGCCACCTGGCCATGTCTGGATCCAGGAACAGGAATACTTCTAAGAGGATGCTTAGGACAGGATGCTTCTAAGAGCATCCCCCCAAAGGACACAAGAATCTCCCACAAATCTCCACCTTTCAAAGAGCCCACTATCTTCCATTCATGGGGAAAATCTTTCAACATAGGGACTGTGAAAAGACATTTAGCCAAGCCCAGCACCCAACAACGAATGAGAGTCAGTCACCCAGACCCCAGATTCTGTCAGGTCCTGTTCTATCTCTCTTCATGCTCAGTTTTTCAAAAGAGTCTGGTTGGTTCTCTGAGTAAGCATTTTCTACAATTCTGCTACGTAACCAAACATAGAGTCTAGTTTGTGGGGTTTTTTTGGTTTTTTTTTTTTTGTTTTGTTTTGTTTTGTTTTTATAATCTCTGATTGGGAAAGCCATTTTCTTTAAATGGTGTTGCTTATAAACTTGAGATTTTCACATCAAGTCCTGAGAGTTTTCCTCCTCATTTGTGTGGTGGTGGTGGTGGTGGTGGTGGTGGTGGTGGTGGTGGTGGTGTGTGTGTGTGTGTGTGTGTGTGTGTGTGCATGCGTGCATGTGTGTGTAAGAGAGAGAAAGAGAGAGACAGACAGATAGACAGACAGAGTTGCATGTTTATGCATGTATGTAGGCCCACATGTGGTGTGCTTGCCTGTGGAGATATGGGTTGGACTTGATGTCAGCAAACACCCAGGATTGCTCTTCCACTTTATTCAATGTGGCAGGCACACTCAATCAAATCCAGAGATCACTGGTGCATCTAGTTGTCACAGCTAGCTTGCTCTGAGGATCCCTTATCTCCATCTCCAAGGTTGGAATTATTGCCATGGCTACCTGTCATTCAAATGGATTTGTAGGGTACAAACTCTGATCCTTTCACTTCCACACAAACACTTAAACACTTATCTACCTCCCCAGGCCAGGTCCTGAGAGTTTGATTGGCGAGTTTGAACCTGTCCTTTCTTCTTTCATGGCACTGACAATACTCTGACTGCTAGCTCCATGGCCATTATCATTTTATGTCGCAATCTCTAACCCAGGGGAGAATGCACTTAGCATTTTCCTTCCACTCCTACTCACCACAAGGGGATCCTGAACCATTGTGATATTAGTGATGCTACATTGCTAACTAGAGAGCAATGTGAAGCCATCCGTGCTTCCACTCCCTCACACCATCTCTAGAGTCAAGTATCACATGTGGATCATACAAGGGCATCACAGGTGACAGAAGATTTAGAGAGAAATAGTTCCCTGGGTGTCTGGGGAGGTGGCCCAGTGGGTAAGGACACTTGTTGCATAAGCCCATGGCCCTGACTTTGAATCACTGGCAACCACATAAAAAGCCAGATGTGGCCACAGTGCACCTGTGTGGGGAGCAGAGACAGAAAGTTCACTGGGGATCATTGGCTGAGAGCCCCGCTCTAGGGTCTGTGAGAGACACTGCCTTGGGGGCATAAGACAGAGACTACTGGTACTGGACACTTGATGTCCTTCACTGCCTTCTGCAGTGTTCATAGGGGTATACACACCCACATATTCATGTGCATATACCACATATATTCTCAATAAGCACATACACACATAAATAATTTTAGTACATTCATACTACTAACAGTGAAGTAAGGGCAATGTAGGAGGAAAGTGCACAAAAAAGGGGATAGTCATTAGACCATCTACCACTTAGAAAGCTGATGAATATTATCAGGGTACCCTGAAGAAGGATACAGACATTTGTATCAGAACTACACCTCTAAAACGCCATTGATTCTGGAAAATTCACATGCTGAACCCTGAGTCACAGCTGCTACCAGTACTGAAGGTAGAGTGACATGCTGTGGCCTTCCTTTATCATAAGCAAATGGGCACTCTTTTATACGGGTAATTAATGAGATGGTGGATGCTAGCAGATGGACACTGACAGGATGACAGATGTTGTGACAGCTGGGTACAAGACTTTGATGTTTTCTACAAGCCAAGAAAGGTAACAGAAGTCTACATTAAAGGCTGGTGTGAAAACATCACGATGATGCAGAGAGAGGTACACAGAGAACAGGCATTGGCAAGAGAGACCAAGGGAGATTGGGAGTCTTCTTCAGGAAGGTCATTACATAATTAAAAGAAGGAAGTGAGAATGTGATGCGCCATATTTATATAAACAATAGAAGCACAACCCACAACATTAAGGTTTTTCTATACCATATTTGTTGTAGAAGATTTGGGGAACTCAAAAAGAGTCTAAGATGTGGAAACTCCAGACTTTTAAGTGATAAAGATTCATTGCTGTCATGGGAGACTCTCTGTACACAGTGAGAAATAGACAGTGGGTAAGAATCCAGAATTACATTATGGTCCCAACTCTGAAACACCATATTGTTTAAAACAGATTCTTGCTATCATATGACTATTCCAATGAAACAGATATTCAATTATCTGTGGAAATTACCTTTTATACTTTCTTTACCTAGAATTAAAGGATTAGAGTTCAGAGAGTATATAAATAAAACCATGAGCAAATAAAAATAAAGTTATCTACTTGTAGTTCACTATTATTTTCTTCTTTCTTCATTTTGTCATTTCCCCTAATGATTTCTGAACAGGTATTATGTTAACCCCATTCCACTTATTCATTCTTGCATTTGATGAGAAATGGTGTAGAACACATATTTCAGTTTTGAAAGCTGAGCACTAAACCTAGCACTCATCATGTGATGCAATAATCTCAGGTGTTCATTAGGCTGTGGCATTTCCACACAAAACCAGAACAATTTTGAATGCACAAAGACTAGTAAAACACCCCAAATAGCCTTGTATCCCTCTGACTCCACAGCTCTGAGAACATGGTAATGTTCTTCCAATGGAATTTTGATGCCTTGTAATGGTCTCCTGTTGCTACCTAATGATAATTATATAATACATTAATTTCACTAAATTTCTCGTGATCTTGTAAAATTTAATTTTAATTGTCACCACACACTATTAGGACAGTCTCAAAGCCAGGATACATATGGTTAATTACTGTACTAAGCTTGAGTTATTGGTTCCTGTTTATGCCTAATGGTGTTTTAATATGAACAACCCAATGCTTTAGTGCCAAAGCTGAAGAAAATTTTATTTACTTTTAAAAAGTTATATACTAAGAAGTATGCCTTAAACAATATTTAAGATTATACATGTCAAATTTTTTTCAGTGAAACTTAATTAACAGAATATAATATAAACTACCAACCAGCAAATATTAATGTAGAGCTTACAATTCTCAAGTAACTTGGAGGGTTTAAAAAGAAAAGAAGCTTATCAATATTTTCCAACTGCTTGAAGTAGAGAAATAGTAATGGAGGAAATATATAGAGAACAAAACTTAGCCCCACATGTATATGCCTGTCCAGTACAACTCTCTCTCTCTCTCTCTCTCTCTCTCTCTCTCTCTCTCTCTCTCTCTCTCTCTCTCTCTCTCTGCTGTCTCTCTCTCTCTGTGTGTGTGTGTGTGTGTGTGTGTGTGTGTGTGTGTGTGTGTGTGTGTGTGTATTTATAGAAGAGATGAAAAACATTACAGGGGTCTGAGGTGACCAGGGCAGGGTTCAAAAGAAAGCAGGTCAGTTTTAGTTCTTTTTCAACCACTACTCACGTTTTGTGTTAAGAAAAAGGGAACTGAACTAAGATTGCAAAGCAGTAAGAGGCTAAAATATAATGCGATTCATATGGAGAGGTTGTTTGAGGTCACTGAAGTCGAGAATCAGGCAGATCATTGAAGATATACTTGAACTAGTCCTGATACTCTATGAGGAGTAAGATCAGTGGAGATCAGCGTTACTTACAATCATGTTACCCAATGGCTCCCAATGAAACAACACAGACAGAATCATTTTTTGACTCTGTCATGGTATTCCACGGGAAACCATCTGCAGTGACATGACTTCATGATTGATGCAATGGGACCTAGCATTTTCTGTAGTGACTGTGTCTTGGTTAACACACTGGATGCTTTGGCCCATCTCTGTGTAGTTATGTAGGTTAAGTGGTGATAGAAAGAGGGAAAGTGAGGACAGGTGTCCCCCAAGCTCACACCCTAAGTGTCTAGCCTCCAAAGTCACATCTCACTGAAAAATGTCCTGAGGGCCAAACTTATTCAAATTCAGAAGCAACATGTTTGTCTATTTCTCAGAGAACCCTTTGGCATAAACATGCACAGATGCACCAGGGAAGGCAAACTGGGGAAGATCACTTCCTGTTAGCTTAAATTGGACCTTATTGCCATGTACAGTGTAGAGGTGGGCTTGTCCTATCTTCTTCTTGTTCTTCTTGTTCTTCTTGTTCTTCTTCTTCTTCTTCTTCTTCTTTTGAATGGCAACAACTTTATTCTTTTTTTAATATGATAATATTTTTATTTAAATTTGAAACAAGCTTGTGTTATGTGTCAATTCCAGTTCCCTCACCCTCCCCTCCACCCCTGTCCCCTCCTAACCCCCATCCCATCCCCTTTCTGCTCCACAGGGAAAGTGAGGCCTTCCATGGGGGATCTTCAAAGTCTATCATATTATTTGGAGCAGGGCCTAGGACTTCTCCCATGTGTCTAGGCTGAGAAATTATTCCTCTATGTGGGATAGGCTCCCAAAGTCCATTCATATACTAGGGATAAATATTGATCCACAACCAGAGGCCCTATAGACTGCCTAGTCCCCCCAACTAACACCCACGTTCAGGGGGTCTGTATGTTGGTTTCCCAGCTATCAGATTGAGATGCATGAGTTCCCCCTTGTTCATATTAGGCCGCTATGTTCTTAAAGGCCTATATGACAAATGGAGCCCAAAGTCACAAAACATTCTCCTATAGTTCTAAAACAAAGATGCTTAATTTAGTTAACCTAAAATCAAGGGTATTTCATAGGAGATATGCATGTTAAATCATCACTAGAATGCAGTATAGGGATTCATTTCTAAACCCTTAAAGCACTTTAAAGATCATTAGTAAACTGTAGTGTTCAGAAGAGTGGTGATTGTATCATTTAAAATGAAAATGGATGTTTTCGTCAACTGTACTTCTTAATATTAAACAAACTAAATCTGAACCTCTGTGGGCCATCTCTGATTGATGTAGCTGTTGTCTCTCCGTGTGGGGTTCAAAAAATGAAAGGAAGGTAGGAAGCTTTATGAGTCTCCCTCTATGGTTTTGTAACTCAGCATGGCATTCAGCAGTGCCTCAAACTATAATACTTCTTTTTTAAGTGGGTCACAAGTGGGGAGCTTTATGTCTTCTCTTGCCAAGTCAAACGATATAATGCAGACACCACTATTCAATGCCCCCACCACACCCCTCCCCCACACACTCACATCACGTGATTTGAAGCTGTGGTGATGTCTATTTAAGTGCTGCTACCTATAAGGTTATTTATAATGAGATTCATCTGTTTTCTGTCACTATTTTTGGAAATGATCTTTTGACCATTCAATTAGCAGTTGATAAAAAGATTTGAAATTTGTGCAAGTATTTTTACAACAGTTATTTAAAGCCTGACCTTTTACAAGTTTTATATTTATTACCATCTGATATAATAAATTTATATGCATGTATTTGTGCAGACATATATGTACAAATATGTATAATATATATAAATATTGTTTTATAATTCCAGTGAACTATAGTTCACCATAGACCTAAGGTCACAAAAGAAGTCTTTATTGGAAAATGCCACCTCCTTTTTTCATCTCTTCTCTAATACCAGCTTGCTGCTACTTTTCATGCTTGATTGTATCTGATGCTTTCTATTTTCCTATCAACTTTTTGGAAATTTCTTCTAAATTGCTCTTGTGACTCTGTGAATTCCTCTGGGAAACCTCCACTAACTGTTCACACCTTCTCATTCCATACCTCCCCAAGGCAGCTGTCATGACACCACCAGCCTCCTCCTTCTCCCTTGAAATCTATATGCTGCTAGTCACCAATACCAATCACTATTCAGGCTGACAATTGTTTTATTGTCTCATTTTCTCTCTCCTAAAAACCTTGTCAGACTTATTTTTTTTCATTTGAAGTATTATTATCCAACCATGAGATAGTCTTGATAAGTTGTTAATTATTTTCATGTGACTGCCAAGATAGTGTGGCTAATACAGCCCAGCTATAGAAGATGGACCCCTTCTCCATGCTGGGGAAACCCACAGAAACAGCTGACCTGAGCAAGTGGAAACTCACTGACTCTTGACTGACAGCTGGGGAACCTGAATGAGACGAACCAGGCACCCTGAACATGGGTGTCAGCTGGCAGGCTTGGGCAGTCTACGGAGCCACTGGCATTGGAACCAGTATTTATCCCTAGTGCATGAACTGGATTTTTGGGGCCCATTCCCTATGGAGGGACACTCTCTCAACCTAGCTATAGGAGGGAGGGCCTAGTTCCTGTCCCAAATGATGTGACAGATTTTGATGATCCCCCATGGCAGGCCTCACCCTCTCTGAGGAGTTGATAGGGGGTGGGATAGGGAGATGGGAGGACAGAAAGGAAGGGGAACTGGAATTGTTATGTAAAATAAGATTGTTTTTAATTTAAATAAAAAATTGATTAAAATAAAAAAAAATGTCCCCCCCTCAGCATGCCATGAAGAAACCATACTTACAAAGACCCTAACTATTTTGATACTTCACCAAACCCTGTCCTAGCCTGTTTAGAGCTGCACATGTCTCTTCTGAGACCTCTCCTGTGTCAGTTAATTTTGATTGTATACGTGGTTGTATTAAACAGTGCCTAGAAGATTGATAAGGCACACCCCCTGGGTGTGTCTGTGGCGGTATTTCTAGAAAAGGCTGACTAAGGAGTAGGGACGAGTCCTAAGTGTGGGTGGTGTCACCATCCAGAGTCTTTGCACTCAGAGCTACGAACAGGGAGAGCAGAGAACTGGCTGGCACAGGCCCCTTCTCTCTGCTCCCTGCCTAGCAGGAGGTGACCTGCTCAGCTCAGGGGATTTAGCCAGGTCCTCCCAGCCACACTGGGCTGGAGGCTGAGTGCCAGCTAAACTAAATGACTCCTCCTGTGGACAGTCATTTGTCATGGGGTTGAAAAGACTGATGACACTCCTGCCTTTGCCTCATCTCCCCCTCTACTCTCACTCCACCTCTGCTCACACTCCTCCTCTGCTCACACCCCTGCTCCTGCTCACACTCCTGCTCTGCTCACACTCCTCCTCTGCTCACACTCCTCCTCTGCTCACACTCCTCTTCTGCTCACACTCCTCCTCTGCTCACACGCCTGCCCTGAATCTGCCTCTTCTCACACTTGCTTTATTTCCTTTCTCCATTTTTTTTATATAGGTTTCTCATTCTTAAAATCCTTTGTCACATAAATTCACTCCTAGGGCACCCTTTGGGGCATTTCTATAGACTGTGTCTCCCTCTCATAGGGTACCTGCTAAAGCATATTAACATCAGTTATCCAAATTCTTTAAATCACAGACTGCATTTTTTATCATAGAAACATCAGTATCCTTTGTCTAGGCTCACAGAAACATGCTAAATTATCCATGATGAATGAAATTCCTTAAATTTGATGTTTTCCAGTAAAGATTCACAAATTTTAGGAAAGAGACTTAAACAATATTACATTTCAACTTTCAAATGTACATGTTTGGCATATTAGATAAGCATATCCATACCTATAAGCTCTTTTGGCAAATGAGAATGTATTATAATATTGCATATCTATCCAGTTTTAGAATCTTGGCAAATAGCATACTATATGTTTAGTTGATTTAAAAAAATAATTGTTGTTGGCAGTGAGCTAGTAAGAACAAGATAGCATACCTCTTTGTTCCATTCCTGGTACAGAGTAACAGTAATGGATTATTCTCTCGGGTGTAAAGGTTATTTAGGAGTAAAGTCTAGCTAAAATGCTATTAGCCTGATTGGTCATTTATTTAAAAAACTGTTCTTCCTTAAAATATATACCAGCCTGGAGAGAGAACATAGTTGGTAAAAGTGTTTGTTGTTAAATGTGAAGACCTGGAGATAAACCATAAAACTACATAAAGAGGAAGGCATGACAGTGCACACTGGTAATCCCAACACAGGAGAGGCAGGTGCAAGTAGGTTACTAGACCTCGCTGATGGGCTGGCTAGCCTAGCCCCAACCGGTAAGTGCCAGATCTCAGTAAGAAACCTTGTATAATAACAATGATAATAATAATAAACAAGAGTGAATGGCTCCTGAGGAAAGACCCCCAAGGCTGACCTCTGTCTTCCACATGCATATACAGATGTGTGAATGTACGCATAGGCACACACACACACGTTTTCCTTAAATTATTTAATGGTTGCTGAAGAATTACCAACTGTGCTGCCTTACAACCTTGCTCTATTCATCTTGGTGTGTCAGTCGATGCAACATTACATATTTATAAGGTCCCACTTTATACAAATTGTATTCCTGTTTTACAGACTGGTGAGAATTCATGGCCTATATACTTATTTGGATTCACTTCTCATTCTTTACAAATGTTATAGTGGCAATTACTTTCCCCGACTATTACACAACCAGAAATAAAAATGGCAATCGACCTTTGGGTTCATAGGCATGATTCCAACTATCTGTAGCCTTTTATACACTACAGCTTCTTTTCCACCTACATTAACAAAGGTGAATGTGATATAATAGCAAGTAAAGCAAACACAGCTATAAGCACAGTGAGTCTCTACAGTGAGCGACAGAAAACTATGTGTGCCACTCTCCAGTGTGGTCACCTTCCTCTACCGACAGTCACCTGCTGGCCCTTGTTCTCTGTACAGATTCACCATGAGAATCAGCTTCCATACATGATGTAGTTTAGTTGTGTCTGTCTTTTGAAACACTTAGAAATAGAATTGTCCTGTGTACGTATGTTAATGGCCGTCATCATTTATTCATCTCTGTTGTGATTCAGCCCTTTTCTGTGTCTTTTATTCTGTGTCTTTTATTTATTCAGTGGCATTATGGTTCATTTCCACACTTCTGATGCATATTTGAGTGGCCTTTGTCTTGAGGACGTTTTCCCCATAAGTTTATGAATTGTTTCCTGTTATTTCTCTCCATGAACATGTACGTGAGATTTTAGATTGTGTGTGTGTGTGTGTGTGTGTGTGTGTGTGTGTTGTGTGTGTGTGTGTGTGTGTGTGTGTGTTTATGCTTGGCTTCCTTGGTAATCCCAACTTGCTGGCCAAGGTGACTATGCAAGAGTCAGTATAGTGACCCTCAGCATCCTGCTCTGTCAGATCTACCAACACAACATAACTTCAGACACAATACATCCTGACCTTAGTTATTATTTCCCTGAGACTAAGCATCTTTTCATGGGTTTAGTTATTATTTTGAACCTTCTCTTTCAAAAAAATATGTCATTTTTAGTCTCTTTCTCACTTGTCCATTGGATTGCCTCTAACTGTCTTTTCTTTGTATCTCTTTTCATTCATGAGGATTCCCAGTTCATTTTAGATATGACAATATGACACTATTTATTCTCAGACAACATCTCCCTCTCTGTGGCCAGCATGTCATTTACTTCAAGAAGAGTTTGGGGGATGGGACTTTAGCCAATCCAAAAGTGCTACCTAGTTTGCACAAGGCCTTGGGTTTAATAACCAGATCTGCAAGCAAACAAATACCTATAAATAAGAATGACTTTTGACACAACTTATTCTAATGCATGCATCATTTTGAAGTTATCATTGCTGTTTTTCTCTTGTTTAAGGAATGTTCCCTACACCCTCAAGTCATGAATATCACCTTACACTATTTTAAGCACCTCATTTTTTCCCTCTTAGTTGTATTAAATTTATTATCTGTGGTTTTGTGTGTGAGGTCTGTATTTATTTAGCAGGCGACCCTTCCCTTGCTGCATGAACCATATCATAAATTCCATACACTTGTGTATCAGGGGTTGTTTCTGTTTTCTCTCTTCTGTTTTATTGGTGTATTAGTCTACCTTTGCAACAACATCGAAAGTGTCTTACTAAACTGATTTTTACAATAACCCTTAGTATGTTATGAAATCAGTCCTCTTTCTTCTCGGATGAACTTTCACTAGTGTCAACTCTGCTAAATCCTTGGTCACGGTGTCTCCTTTTTGTACTTGCAAATTATTTGCATAAAAGGCATATTGACCAGTGATTACCATAAATATTGCTTTCCCGGTATCACTCCTGCTTCTTGGCACTGTAGAGGTACCCTTCTTGCATCCTGTCATTTAGTATACAACCACTTTATGATTCTTCCTTCATCCTGTCACTCCAGTGGGACAGACACTTCTATATCCCCTTGGTAAAAGTGTCATGTTGTACTTAGAAATCATGGAATCTGAGTGCAAATGTGTACAGTCACTTAGGACAGGAAGTATCCAGGTCTGTTGGGATGATGCTACGAGAGGGCACTCCATTCTTGGACTCTTTCCATTCACATCTATTTTCCCTGTTGAGAATGTAGTAGTGCAAAATGGACACTGTTTCCCTAACCCTTTAGTAATAATCCCCAAAGCTTCTCTTCATTTGTTGCTTCTTTGAGAATCTACTCCATGATTGGAACAGGTCAGATACGCTTGTTATTTCTATATATATGGCATCAACTGGTACAGCAGACTTTGTATATACTAATATTTCCATTTCTAAGATGATGAGTCCTCTAATTAATTTTTCTTTCCCAATTTAGTATATATGTGTGTGTGTGTGTGTGTGTGTATAATTTTTAAATTTAAATTGAAAACAAACTTGTTTTACATATCAATCCCAGTTCCTGCACCCTCCTGGCATCCCTGTTTACCCCCAACAGCCCCCACCCCATCCCCTTTCTGTTCCTCGAGGAAGGTGAGGCCTTCCATGGGGAGTCTTCTAAAGTCTGTCATGTCATTTAGAGCAGGGCCCAGGTCCTCCCCAATGTATCTAGGATGAAGGAGTATCCCTCTATGTGTAATGGGCTCCCAAAGTCCATTTGTATACTAGGAATAAATACTGATTCACTACCAGAGGCTCCAAAACTGCCCAGTCCTCGAAACTAGCAGCACATTCAGGGACTCTGAGTTGGTACTATGCTGGTTTCCCAGCTATCATACTGGAGTCCATAAGCTCCCCCTTGTTCAGGTCAGCAGTTTCTGTGGGTTTCTCCAGCCTGGTCTTGACCCCTTTGCTCATTGCTTCTCCCTGTCTGCACTGGATTCCAAGAGTTCAACTCAGTGTTTAGCTGTGGGTATCTTCTTCTGTATTCATCAGTTACTGGATGAAGGCTCTAAGATGGCACATAAGATGTCATCAATATCATTATCAAGAAAGGGCATTTAAGGTAGCCTCTCTCTATTGTTTAGATTGTTAGGTGGGGTTATGCTTTTAGACATTTCCCTAGTGCCACATTTCTCTTAAAACCTAAAAGGCTCCCTCTATTATGATACCTCTATTTCCGTTCTCCTTTATTCTTTTCCTGACTCAATCTTCCTGCTCTGTTATGCACCTCTGTCCTCCTCTTCTCCCTAACTCCCTCTGTGTCCGCCCCCCCATGCACCCAATTTGCTTAGGAGATCTTGTCGCTTTCCCCTTCTCTAGGGGACCATGAATGTATGAGGGTCCTTCTTCTTTCCTAGCTTTTCTGGTGGTCTGGATTGTAGGCTGGTAATTCTTTGCTCTATGTCTGAAAGGCATATATAAGAGTGAATACATATCACGTTACTGGGCTATCTTATTCAGGACGGTTTCTTCTAGTTCCATCCATTTGCCTGCAAATTTCAAGATTTCATTGCCCCCCACCACACACTGAGTAGTACTTAATTTTGTAAATGTACCACATTTTCTCCATCCATTCTTCAGTTGAGGGTCATCTAGGTTGCTTCCAGGTTCTGGCTATTACAAATAATCGTGCTATGAACATAGTTAAACAGATGTCCTTGTTATATGAATGTACATCTTTTGAGTATATGCTTAAGAGTGGAATTATTGGATTTGGGGAAGACTAATTCCCCAAATCCAGTCACTGTTTCCCTAACCCTTTAGCAATAAAGAGAAACCACCATACTGATTTCCAAAAGTGGAGGAGTGTACCCCATTCTCTACATCCTCTTCAGTATAGACTGTCTTTGGTGTTTATGATTTTAACCATTCTGACAGGAGTAAGATGGTATCTCAGAGTTGTTTTGATTTGCATTTCCTTGATGGCTAAGGAAGTTGAACACTTTCTTAAGAGTTTTTCCATCATTTTAAATTCCTCCATTGAGAAATCTCTATTTAGTTCTGTATGCCACTTTTTAATTGGGTTATTTGGTGTTTTAGCAACTAGCTTCTTGGGTTCTTTGTATATTTTGGAAATCAGCCCTCCATCAGATGTGAGCTTGGTGAATATCATTTTTCATTCAATGGGCTGCTGTTTTGTCTTGTTGACTGTGTCCTTTGCTTTACAGAAGTTTTTCAATTGCAGGAGGTCCCATTTATTAATTGTAGTTTTTAATATCTGTGGTATTGGTTTTATGTTCAGGAAGCAGTCTCCTGTACCAATTTGTTCAAGGAAACCCCCACTTTCTCTTTTAAGAGGTTCCATGTGGCTGGATTTATTTTGAGGCATTTGATCCATTTGGACTTAAGTTTTGTGCATGGGGATACACAGGGGTCTGTCTGCAGTCTTCTACAAGTCATCATCCAGTTATGCCAGCACAATTTGTTGAAGATGCTTTCCTCTTTCCATTGTATAGTTTTAGTTTCTTTGTCAAAAACCAGGTATTCATAGGTGGGTGGGTTAATATCAGGGTTTTTGATTCAATTCCACTGGTCTTCCTGTCTATTTTTGCACCTGTACTAAGCTGTTTTCAAAACTATAGCTCTATAATAAAGCTTAAAGTCAGGGATGTTCCAGAAGTTCCTTTATTGTACAGGGTCGTTTAGCTATCCTGGGCCTGTTGTTTTTTCATATGAAGCTGAGTGTTGTTCTTTCTAGGTCTGTAAAAAATTGTGCTTGGATTTTGATGGGGATTGCATTGAATCTGTAGGTTGTTTCTGGCAAGATTAACATTTTTGCTAGGTTGGTCATACCTATCCAAGAGCATGGGAGATCTTTCCATTTTCTGGTATCTTTTTTAATTTCTTTCTTTCTTTTTATTTATTTATTTTTTTATTTATTTTTTATTATTTATTTTTTTATTTTACATATCGACCCCAGTTCCTCCTCCCTTGCTCCTTCCCTCCCTCCTTCCCTCTCTTTCTCCTCACATGCACCCCGAACACCCTCTCCTTCCATCCCCCCCTGTGCCACATGTAGGGTGATGCCATCCAGGAGGAGTTGTCTAAATCTGTCAAGTCATTTGGAGTAGGGACTAAGACTTCTCTCATGTCTCTAGGTTAAGGGAGTATCCCTCCATGGGGATGTGCCTGCAAGGTCCTTTTGTGCACCAGGAATAAATACATCCTGGTTTCACTGTCTGTGGTTCCTTAGGCTGCTTAGGTCTTCGAGCTGAGACCCACTTTCAGGGGTCAGTCAGTCCCATGCTGGATTCCCAGCTATCAGTCTGGGGGCCCATTAGCTCTTCCTTTTCCAGGTCAGCTGTCTCTATGTGTTTCTGCAACCTGGTCTTGTCCTCTCTCTTTGCATCTAATTCTAGTTTGACTCAGTGTTTAGTTGTGGTTTTTGGGTCTGTTTCCAACAGGTACTAGATGAGGGCTCCATAATGGTGGATAAGTTAGTTGTCGATCTCATTATCAGGGAAGGGCATTTATGGTATCCTTTCTACTATTGCTCAAATTGTTAGTTGGAGTCAGTCTTGTAGGTCTCTGGACATTTCTTTAGGTTCAGTTTTCAAACCAATAATGGCTCCCTCTTTTATATTCTCTCTCTCTCTCTCTCTCTCTCTCTCTCTCTCTCTCTCTCTCTCTCTCTCTCTCTCTGTCTTCTATTCCTCTTTAATTTCTTTCTTTAAAGACTCTCTTATTTTATAAGTCTTTCACTTGTTTGGTTAGTGTTACCCCAAGATATTTTATGTTGTTTGTGGCTATTGTAAAAGGTGATGTGTCTCTTGATTTCTTTCTCAGCCCCTTTATCATCTAAATATAGTAGGGCTACTGATTTGTTTAGAGTTAATCTTGTATCCAGCCAATTTGCTGAAAGTGTTTATCAGCTTTAGGAGTTCCCTGGTAGAGTTTTCTTGGGTCACTTATGTAAACTATCATATCATCTGTAAGTAGTGAGATTTTGACTTCTTCCTTTTAAATATGATATATATCTCCTTGAATTCCTTTTGTTTTCATATTGCTCTAGCTAAAAATTAATGTACAATATTGAAGAGATATGGAGAGAGTAAACAGCCTTGTCTTGTTCCTGATTTTAGACAAATTGCATTGAGTTTCTCTCCATTTAGTTTGATGTTGGCTGTTTGTTTGCTATATATTGCTTTTATTATGTTTAGCTATGTTCCTATTATACCTGATATCTCCAATACCTTAATCATGAAGGGGTGTTGGGTTTTGTCAAAGGCTTTTTCAGCATCTAATGAGTTGATCATGTGGTTTTCCTTTTTCAGTTTTTTTATGTGGTGGATTACATTGATGAATTTTCATATGTTGAACCATCCCTGCATTGCCAGGATGAAGCCTACTTGGTCATGGTGGATGACTTCTCTAATATGTTCTTGGATTTGCTTTGCCAGTAATTTATTGAGCATTTTTGCATCAATGTTCATGAAGGATGTTGGTCTGTAATTCTCTTTCTTAATTATGTCTGTGAGAGTTGGTTACTAAGGTAATTGTAGCCTCATAAAAAAAGTTCGGAATGACCCTTCTGCGTCTAATGTATGGATAACTTTGAGGAGTACTGGTATTAGCTGTTTTGGGAATATCTTGTAGGATTCTGCACTGAAACCATCTGGCCCTGGGCTTTTTTTGGTTGGGAGACTTTTGATGACTGATTCTATTTCATTAGGGATTAGAGGTTTATTTAAGTTGCTTATCTGTTCTTGATTTAATTTTGGTAAATTATATCTTTCTAGAAAATTGTCCATTTCCATTGAATTTTTGAATTTTGTGGAGTACAGTACCTGAAGATTCTCTGGATTTTCTGTGTCCATTGTTATGTCTTCCTTGTCATTTCTGATCTTGTTAAGTTGCATGTTTTCTCTCTGCCTCTCAGTTAGTTTGAATAATGGTTTGTCTATCTTGTTAATTTTTTTCAAAGAACCAACTCTTTGTTACATTGATTCTTTATATTGTTTTCCTAGTTTTTACGTCCTTAAATTGATTATTTGCTGGCATCTACTCTTCTGGGGTAAATTTGCTTCTTTTTGTTCTAGAGCTTTCAATTGTGCTGCTAATTCTCTAATGTGACTATTTTCCAGTTTATTCATGTGGGCACTTATTGCTATGAACTTTCCTCTTAGTATTGCTTTCAAAGTGGCCAATAAGTTTGGGTATATTATTTCTTCATTCTCATTGAATTCTAGGAAGTCTTAAATTTCTTTTCTTATTTCTTCCTTGACCCAGGATTGGTGCAATTGTGCATTGTTTAGTTTCCATGAGTTCATAGGGTTTCTGCAATTTTTATTGTTGTTGAATTCTAACTTTATAGCATGGTGGTCTTATAAGATACAGGGGGTTATTGCAACTTTTTTTGTACGTACTGAGATTTACTATATTGCCGAGTATGTGGTCGATTTTGGAGAAGGTTCCATGTGGCACTGAGAAGACGGTATTCTTTTGTGTTTGGATAGAATGTTCTTTAGATGTCTATTAAACCCAATTGGGTCATAACTTCTATTAGTTCATTTGTTTCATTGTTAAGTTTCTGTCTGGTGGACCTGTCTAGTGTTGAGAATGGGGTGCTGAAATCTCCTACTATAAGTGTATGAGGTTTTATGTGTGATTTGAGTTTTAGTATTTTTTTTTTACACGAATGTGGGCACCTTTGTGTTTGGGGCATAGATGTTCAGAATTGAGACTTTATCTTGATGGATTTCTCCTGTGATGAATAAGACATGACCTTCTTCATCTCTTTTGATTGATTTTAGTTTAAAGTCTAATTTGTTAGCTATTATGATTGCTACATCTGCTTGTTTTTTGGGGTCCTTTTGATTGGAATATTTTTTCACAATCTATAACTGTGAGGTAACATCTGTTTGAAATTGAGATGTGTTTCTTGTATGCAGCAGAAGTATGGATTCTGCCTCCTTATCCATTCTGTTAGCCTATGTCTTTTTATGGGCAAGTTAAGACCATTAACATTGAGGGATATTAATGACCATTGAATGTTAATTCTTGTTTGTTTTGGATTTGTTGGTGGTGGTCGTATTATGTGTGGATTTTCCCCCATTTTTCTTTTGGCTATTGGTAAAGTCGGAATACCTACTGTTTATGGGTTTTGTGGGTGTAGTTGACTTCCTTGGGTTGGAATTTTCCTTCCAGAACTTCCTGTAGGGCTGAATTAGTTGATAAGTATTGTTTAAATCTGGTTTTGTCATGGAATAGCTTGGTTTCCCCATCTATAGTGATTGAAAGCTTTGCTAGGTATAGTAGTCTGGGCTGGCATCGGTGGTCCCTTAGAGTTGATAGAATATCTATCCAGGACCTTCTGGCCTTCAAAGTTTCCATGGAGAAGTCAGGTGTAATTCTGATAAGTTTGCCTTTATATGATACCTGGTTACTTGGCCTTTTTCCTTTGCTGCTCTTACTATTCTTTCTTTATTCTGTATATTTAGTTATGTGGCAAGGGAACTTTGTGTGTGTGGTTGTGTGTGTGTGTGTGTGTGTGATCCACTCTATTTGGTGTTCTGTAAGCCTCTTATACTTTCATTGGCATATCTGTCTTTAGGTTGGGAATGTTTTCTTCTATGATTTATTTGACTGTATTTTTCTGCACCTTTGAGTTGGGTTTCTTCACTTTCTATACCTATTATTCTTAAGTTTGGCCTTTTCACAGTGTCCCATATTTCCTGGATATTTTGTGTTAGGGATTTGTTGGACTTAAGATTTTCTTTGGTCAATGAATCTATTTCTCCTTGTGCATATTCAATACCTGAGATTCTCTCTTTGGAAATCTCTTGTATTCTATTGGTTATGCTTGTGTCTGTAGTTCATGATTATTTACTCAGCTTTTCTATTTCCAGCAATCCCTCAGTTTGTGTTTTCTTTATTGTCTCTATTTCAGTTTTTCAGATCATGGACTGTTTGAATTGTTTCCATCATCTGTTTGATTGTTTTTTTTCTTGGCTTTCCTTAAGAGATTTGTTGATTTCTTGTATTTTTTGTTTGCTTCTTCTTCCATTTCTTTAAAGGATTTTTTCATTTCTTCTTTTATGGTCTCTATCATCTTCATGAAGTTGTTTTTAGGGTCGATCTCTTCTGCCTCATCTGTGTTGGGATATTCACATCTTGCTGGTGTAGAGTCCCTAGACAATGGGGGTGTCATATTTATTTTTCTGTTGTTGACTGTGTTGTTATAGTGTTGTCTACCCATCCCTTCTTCCAGTGCATGTGAGGGTGAGAGAGAGGGAAGCGGGAGGGAGGGAGGGAGAGAGAGGGAACTTGGATTGATACATAAAATAAAACTAAATTAATATTAGAAAAATGTTTTGTGGAATCTATGCACAAAGAACTTTTTCATATACTACAATATTAGTATTGATTGCTGGATACTAAGAACAAAATAACCCATAATTAATATACATATGTGTTTTAACTATTACATCATATATAAAATAATCTCTGTTACATTATATATAATTATAACAGTATATATTATGATAATATATGTGATGTTAATATACAATAATATATCTATATAATATATGTATTATATATATATAATATCACAGGGAATATAACAGAAAACATGAGCCTTCAATCAACTTGTTTTAGATATTTAAGTTATATAAATCAAGCCATTGACCTTAGGAACACAGTGATTACCTTTTTCCACAGACATCTGTACTTCACAGACATTTAGCTGCAATTCCTTCAGAGTGATGGTTAGAACACTTACTTGACAATGCTGTAACTTGACCTACATTATTGGCCCAGAAACAATGAAAGAGATGAAAATGGAGATGTGAATTATAAATATATGAGCCATCTCTAAAGGATGCTATCAAATCACAATGCACCCCTTCCTTGACAGTGGACGCCAATGTCCTGTAAGATGGAGATTGTGTTTTTTAGTCTACAATTTTTAAAGTTTCTTTTCTTTTACTTTGATGAATTGTTCATTTATTTTACAGGAATAAATGTTTGTCTGCATGGATATAGACATGTGTGGTGCATATTGACTCCACAAGTGGATCAGATCCCCTGGAACTAGTTGTGACCTACCATGTGTATTCTGGGAACTCTAATCAGGTCATTTACAAGAGCAGCTGTTAAACACTGAACCACTTTTCTTTTTCTTTAACTGTTTCCATCTGTTTTAAAATACTTCTGGCTAGCCTTGTTCTGGAAGCTTTCCTCTACAAGTGCAAGGAGGACTATAGATTTACCAGTATTTGATTCCTAAGATTTCTAAACTAATACCCTAACAGCTTCATCTTTTGTTTGTTACTGTTTATAGCATCCTTTAACACTAACAATTGTGATATCAATAGGTTTGAATCAGTATCTTTTTTTAACATAATATACTTTAAAAATTTTACATGTTGATCCCAGTTTCATCTCTCTCTCCCTCCCTACCTACCTCTTACCCTCTTTCCCCCATCACATGCACCCTGAACACCCTCCCCTCCCATCCCCCACCCCCATACTACAAGTAGGGCTATGCTAACCAGTTGGGGTCATGTAAATATGTGAAGTCATTTAAGGTAGGGACTAGGAATTCTCTCCTGTCTCTAGGTTAAAGGAGTATTCCTCCATGGGGGATGTGCCTGCAAGGTCCTTTTGGGCACCAGGAATACATCCTGGTTCTACTGTCTGAGGTCCCTTAGATTGCACAGTCCTTCTAGCTGAGACCCATATTCAGGGTGTCTGTGTCAGTCCCATGCTGGATTCTCAGCTGTCAGTCTGGGGGGCCCATTAGCTCCTCCTTGTTCATGTTCATCTTTGTGTGTTTCTGCAACCTGGTCTTATCCTCTGTCTCTGCATCTGGATTCTAGTTCGACTCAGTGTTTAGTTATGGGTTTTTGGTTCCGTTTCCAACAGGTACTAGATGAGTGCTCCATGATGGTGAATAATTTAGTTGATGATCTCACTATCAGGGAAGGGCATTTATGGTAGCCTTTCCACTGTTGCTCAAATTGTTATTGGAGTCAGTATTGTAGGTCTCTAGACATTTCTTTAGGTTCAATTTTCTCTTCAAACCAATAATGACTCCCTCTTTTTGTTCTCTCTCTCTCTCTCTCTCTCTCTTTCTCTTTCTCTTTCTCTTTCTCTTCTGTCTTCTATTCCTACCCTGACTCAATCTTCCTAGTCACACATGCTTTCCTCTCCTCCCTTTCTTTTTCTCCTAGTTATCTCTCCATTAACTGCCCCTCCACCTCCCATGTGCTCTGGGGGACTTGTCCCTTCCCCCTTTTGTGAGGGACAATATATGAATCTCTTAGAATACACCTTGTATTCTAGTTCCTTTGGTAGTGTGAATTATAGGCTGGTGACTCTTTGCTCTAGGTCTAAAATCCATGTATGAGTGAGTACATACCATGTTCCTCTTTTTGTGACTGAGTTACCTCATTCAGGATGGTTTCTTCAAGTTCCATCCACTTGCCAGTGAATTTCAAAATTCCATTATTTTTTTCTGCAGAACAGTATTCCATTTTGTAGATGTGCCACATTTTCTTTATCCATTCTTCAGTTGAGGGGCATCTAGGTTGCTTACAGGTTCTTGCTATTACAAATAATGCTGCTATGAACATAGTTGAGCACATGTCTTTGTTGCATAAATGTGGATCATTTGGGTATATACCTAAGAGGGGAATTGCTGGATCCTGTGGTAAACTAATTGCCATTTTCCTGAGGAACCACCATACTGTTCTCCAAAATGGCTGTACGAGCTTGCACTCCCACCAGCAGTGGAGGAGCATTCCCCTTTCTTCACATCCTCTCCAGCATAAGTTGTCATTGGTGTTTCTAATTATAGCCATTCTGGCAGGAGTAAGATGGTATCTCAAAGTTGTTTTCATTTGCATTTCCCTGATAGCTAAGGATGTTGAACACTTTCTTAAGTGTCTTTCAGCCTTTTTGGGTTTCTCTGTTGAGAATTCTTTCTTCAATTATGTACCCTATTTTTTAATAGGGTTATTTGGTGTTTTGTTGACTAGTTTCTTGAATTCTTTGTATATTTTGGAGATCAGCCTTTAACACCCACACCTATGAACACCTGATTTTTGACAAAACAGCTAGAAGAATAAAATGGGGGGAGGAAAGCATCTTCAACAAATGGTGCTGGCACAATTGGATGATGGTGTGTAGAAGACTGCAGATAGACCCATGTCTATTGCCATACACAAAACTCAAGTCCAAATGGATCAAAGACCTCAACATAAATCCAGCCACACTGAACCTCTTAGAAGAGAAAGTAGGAGGTACCCTTGAACAAATTGGTATAGGAGACCACTTCCTGATCATAACTCCACTAGCATAGTCACTGAAATCAACAATTAATAAGTGGGACCTCCTCAAACTGAGAAGCTTCTATAAGGCAAAGGACACAGTGGACAAGACCAAACAGCAGACCACAGACTGGGAAAAGATTTTTGAACCAGTATCTTTATTTGCCTTCTTTTTCTTTTCCAAAGTAGGGTATTAGGAAATACTTTAGAATTCATCATTGAGAATTTGATAGATTTTTTCCCTTTTTATTAAATCTTTCACTTATTTTACATACCAACCACAGGTTCCCCTCCCTTTCCTCCTCCTTCCCCCAATTACCATTTATCCACCACCTCCTCTGTCTTCCTTCAGAAAGGGGCAGGCTTCCCATGGGAGTCAACAGAGCTTGGCACATCAAATGGAGGCAGGACAACCTATTCCCAGTGCATCAAGGATTGGCAAGGCAACCCAGTTTGGTTAATAGATTCCAAAAGGCCAACTCAAGTGCCAGGGACAGGTCCTGATTCCACTGCTATGAACCCCCACAAACAGACAATGCTACACAACTGTCACATGCATACAGAGGGACTAGGCTCCCTGACTGTTTATTGAGAGTCTGTGAGCTTCCAGGAGCTCAGGTCAGGTGTCTCTGTGGGTTCTCCCATTATGACCCCTCTGGCTCATACAGTCCCTCCTCCCTTTCTTCAGGAGATCTCCCAGAGCTCAGCCCAGTGCTTGGCTGTGGATCTCTGCATCTGCTTCCATCAGTTACTGGATGAATGCTCTCTAATGACAATTAGGGTAATTACTAATCTGATTATAGGAGAAGGCCAGTTCAGCCACCCTCTGTGCTATTGCTAGGAGTCTTAGCTAGGGTCATCCTTGTAGATTCCTGGGAGTTTCTCTAGCACCAGGGTTTCTCCCTAATCTCAAAATGCCCCCCATCAAGATATGGCTTTCATTACTCTCCCCCTCCATCCTGCTGCAACCCACGCAAACCAATTCTTCATGTCCTCATCCCCCAATCTTTCCTGTCCTCCCACCCCCAGTACCTAGAAGATCTCTTGTATTTCCCTTTCCTAGAGATATTCACGCATTGCTTTTTAGGCCTTCCTTGTTAGGCCCTCTCTGGGGCTGTGGACTGTAGCCTGGTTGTCCTTTACTTTACATGTAATATCCACTTATGAATGAATACATACAATGTTTGCCTTTCTAGGTCTGGGTTACCTCACTCAGGATGATTTTTTTTTTCTAGTTCTATCCATTTGCCTGTAAATTTCATGATGCCATTTATTTTTTACCACGAACTAATACTATATTATATAGATGTACCACATTTTCTTTATCCATTCTCCAATTGAGGGGCATCTAGGTTGTTTGTAGGTTCTGACTATTATGAATGATGCTGCTATGAACACATCCTTTGGGTAAATGTCCAAGATTGGTATAGCTGAGTCATGAGCATATTGATTCCCAGTTTTCTGAGATACCACCAAATCAGTTTCCAATATTGCTGTACTTATTTTCACTCCCACCAGCAGTGGAGGAGTGTTCCACTACTCCACAACCTCTCCAACATATGCTCTCATTAGAGAACTTGATAGATTTTTTTAGGGACTATATCAAACATTAGGCTGACCTTATTCTGTGTGTCATCTCTCTTACTAAACTGTGAGGCTTGGCATTAAAAAAAAAAAAGTGACATCTGGACTCTTGCTGGCAAATGTATGTCTCATTATATTTAACCTCTCTCTATTTTAAGAAAGTTCCACTGCTTAAACTCTCTGGTCTTATATTGATGGAAGGTAACAAAGGATTTTATTTCGTCTATCATTGATAATATCGCATAGAAGAAAATCAACACTTAGAGACTGTTTTATAAAATGCAGATTTCAGGTGCTTTTCAAGGGTGCTTGAACTAGTAACATATTCTGGGCATAATGCCATCTCTCTCATAGATATTACATATAAATATATATTTTATATAAAACACACACACACACACACACACACACACACACACACACACATATATATATATATATATATATATATATATATATATATATATATACACACACACACAAATTTGGGTTTCTGGGCTCCTTGATATATATGCAAGACTCAATGGGATCCAAAATATGTCCTACTTGGGTAAGTCACTCAGGACAAAAATGGATTCCTAAAAGTCTGTTCTTTCTGTAAGT
This sequence comes from Cricetiscus sungorus, assembly GCA_030556225.1. Lineage (NCBI taxonomy): Eukaryota > Metazoa > Chordata > Mammalia > Rodentia > Cricetidae > Cricetiscus > Cricetiscus sungorus. The sequence continues at coordinate 58,461,093 of JANBXA010000600.1, read as the reverse complement.
CCAATTATTCTAATGGATCTCAAATTTCATATTTATTTTATAATTATAGCAATGAAATTTTCATGTACACATTTTTAAATACCCATTATCAGGAAAATCTTTTTTCCTTATGTTTTTATTTATTTTTCTTATTTGACATATCAATCCTTATATCCTCTCTGTCCCTCCATCCCTCTCTGCTAAACTCCCATGCCCCCCCAACCACCCTCCCATCCCATTCCTCCCCCACTCCACATTTAGAGTGATGCCTTCATGGATAAGTCATCTAAATCTGTCAAGTCATTTAGAGTAGGGACTAGGCCCTCCTTCCTGCCTCTAGGTTAAGGGAGTATCCCTCCATGGGGAACATGATCCCAAAGTCCTTTTGTGCACCAGGGATACATCCTGGTTCCACTGTCAGATGTCCCTTAGACTGTCCAGGCATTCTAACTGAGACCCATGTTCAGGGGGTCTGAGTAGGCCCAATGCTTAATTCCCCCCTATCAGTCTGGTGGTCCATTAGCTCCCACTTGTTCAGGTCAGTGTTGCTGTGGGTTTCTGTAGCCTGGCTTTGTCCTCCCTCTCTGCATCTGAAGTTCAGTGTGGCTCAGTGGTTAGCTGTGGGTGTCTGGTTCTGTTTCCATCAGCTACTAGATGAGGGCTCTATGATGGTGGGTAAATTAGACATCAATCTCATTATCAGGGAAGGGATTTATGGTAACTTTCCACTGTGGCTCAAATGGTTAGTTGGGGTCAGTCTTGTAGATCTCTGGACATTTCTCTAGAGTCAGTTTTCTCTTCAAACATATAATGCCTCCCTTTTTTATGATCTCTCTCTCTGTCTCTGTCTCTGTCTCTCTCTGTCTGTCTGTCTCTCTCTCTGTCTCTCTCATCTGCCTTCCCTGACTCAATCTTCCTAGTCCCCCATGCTTTCCTCTCCTCCCCTTCTCTTTCTCTTTCTCTTGACTCACTGTCCCCTCCCCCAACATGCTCAGGAGATCTTGTTCCTTTCCCCTTCTGTGAGAGACCTTGTATGAATCTCTTAGAATCTTTCTTGTATCCTAGTTTCTCTGGGGGTGTGAGTTATAGGCTGGTGATCCTATGCTCTATGTCTAAAATCCATATATGAGTGAGTACATACCAGGTTCCTCTTTTTGTGACTGGGTTACCTCATTCAAAATGGTTTCTTCAAGTTCCCAAGTTCCATCCATTTGCCTGGGATTTTCAAGATTCCATTGTTTTTTTTCCCCCACAGAGTAGTATTCCATTCTGTAAATATGCCACATCTTCTTTATCCATTCTTCAGTTGAGGGGCATCTAGGTTGCTTACAGGTTCTTGCTATTACAAATAATGCTGCTACAAACATAATTGAACCATTTTCATTGTTGTATGGATGTGGATCATTTGGGTATATGCCTGAGGGGCATAGCCAAGTCCTGTGGTAAACTGATTCCCATTTTCCTGAGGAATCTCCACACTGATCTCCAAAATGGCTGTACAAGTTTGCAGTCCCACCAGCAGTAGAGGAGTATTCCCCTTTCTCCACATCCTCTCCAGCATAAGTTGTCATTGGTGTTTCTAATTTTAGCCATTCTTACAGGAGTAAGATGGTATCTCAGAGTTGTTTTGATTTGCATTTCCCTGATGGCTAAGGATATTGTGCACTTTCTTAAGTGTCTTTCAGCCATTTTGATTTCCTCTATTGAGAGCTTTCTATTCAGATCTGTTCCTCATTTTTTAATAGGGTTATTTGGTGTTTTGGTGATTAGTTTCTTGAATTCTTTGTATATTTTGGAGATCAGCCCTCTGTCAGATGTGGGATTGGTGAAGATCTTTTTCCATTGTGTGGGCTGTTGTTTGGTCTTGTCAATTGTGTCGTTTGCCTTACAGAAGCTACTCAGTTTGAGGAGGTTCCATTTATTAATTTTCGATCTCATTGTCTGTGCTACTGGAGTTATGTTCAGGAAGAGGTCTCCTGTTCCAATTTGTTCAAGGGTACCTCCCACTTTCTCTTCTCATAGATTCAGTGTGGCTGCATTTATGTTGTGGTCTTTGATCCATTTGGACTTGAGTTTTGTGCATGGCGATAGACATGGGTCTATCTGCAGTCTTCTACACACTATCATCTAGTTGTGCCAGCACCATTTGTTGAAGATGATTTCCTCCTCCCATTGTATACTTTTAGCTGTTTTGTCAAAAATCAGGTGTTTGTAGGTGTGTGGCTTAATATTAGGATTTTTGATTCGATTCCATTTGTCTACCTGTCTATTTTGGTGCCAATACTAGGCTGTTTTCAAGACTATATCTCTGTAGTACATCTTGAAGTCAGGGATGAAAATATCGCTTTTGATACAAGGTCTCACTGTGTAGTCCTCGGTGACCTGGACATTTCTGTGTAGACCAAGCTGATCTCAAATTGACAAGAAATGTGCCTGTCTCTGCCTCCCGATTGCTGTGATTAAAGTTAAGTGCCACCACATCTAGCTATGTTTTTAATTTTAAAATGTCTTACCTATATGTCAGAGCTTGCTCCAAGGAGTCAGCTGTGTTACCTGATTGGGGGGGCATTAAGACAAAGACAACCAGACAAAGCTGAGAGGACTGTTGGTCAATGCATCTCAGCACACCAAACAGCCACAAGTTTATTTCAGAACCTGCTTTTATAGGTACTAAAGGCAGAATGCAGAACAAAGCACAGCATAGTCAGCTGACCACCTCCTTATTCTGCCCTCCAGCAGAACCAGCAGACTGGCTATCTCTTCATATGCCTCTGGCTAGCAGCCTGGTGTTTCATTTCCTATCACACTGTACCTCCGGCTGTTTTAGCAACCTGTGTTTACTAGATACTATAGTCTTTCTAATGTGCTTAATCAGAAATTTCTCATAGCTCTCAAAGAGACTGGAGCAGGCAAGCTGAACTTATAAATCAGAATAGGCTCCAAATGGAAACTGAGTCACTTGTGGGCTCCCAAGTTTATATTCAGTGACTGAGGATTGATTGCAGGTCATTCTAGGACCTCAACTGGATGGTGATTCTGTGAAGCAGCCAGAGAAAAGTAGGATAAGAAGAAACAACCATGGCTGTAGCCTATATAATGGCTTAACATAGTTTGCTGCCAATGAATAGATTCCATTGATTGTACAAAAACATACAGAAAGTTCAAAGTTGCCAATAACTTAACAACAAGCTACTAAAGGAAAAGAAAGCCCGTGTTGATTAGACCAACGTGCCACACATCCCAGCCCTTCAGAGGGTACTCAGGATTTGTCTCTGAAAGTCCAGGGACTGCTAATTGTTCACTCCCTAGCAGAAGCTTTGCATTAGGACATAATGCATCTCTGCTTAATTTTATCATTTGTTCATAATGTTTACATCCCGTTGGACAAAAGCTAAATGCAAAGATTTGAGAAAGGGTGGAGAAATAAATAGGAAGTGGAAGAACTGTAAGGTCCCTAAGAAGGCACTCAGAGAACCTTGTGAACCAAAGGCCTCACATCACTGCATCACAGTCATAAAAGTTAAATGCCAGGCAATAAAATGAAATAGGTTGTTTGTGAACTGCTTCACTTTGAGTTATTTAGTTCTCTATCAAACCACAATGTACTTGTGAAACAAAAGTTTGTTTCACGAGACTTTAGAGTAATAAAAGCTTTAATGATAAGGAGACTTATGAGGAGGCTTCAGAGATGGAGACTCAGGGAGGATGAGTTGGAAAAATAGAAGAAGATGAGATTTTTCCAAGGGCACATTAAAAATTCTTTTGAAATCCGAAGTAAGCTTCCAGACTAAAATTGTGGATTATCTGGTTATAGCCTTCTTTGGACAAGCATGAGACAGAGATCTTTGTACCTAAATACTTCACACTTGACTTTATGGTCCTACTGAATTGTGCAGGTGATCTAAGTCCCAAGGAGACAGAAGAGTCATTATCTATGTACTGAAACAACTTTATGCATAGGAGAAACTTAATGAGTTAATGCAGTTCAGCAAAGCCTCACCACTGATGAAAACTAGGTCCACTTTTCCAAGTAGTTTTAAGCCCAGAATTTTCTCTTTGATTCCCCCCAAATCGCAGATAGCAATTACTCTCAGATCAAGGGACAATCACAGTAGTTTTCAATACCCCACTGACAATATAGATCACATGGCACTTTGAAATTTCCCTTGAGAGATGATGCAGATAAACATATTTGGCAAAATATTTTAGAGCCACGGCATCATGTCTTTCACAATCTGTTTTTATTATACTTAGCTTTCTGTCTGCTTTTAAAAATGAGAGATCCTGAGAAGTGAAAAATATCTGTAACCCTGTTATTAGATGTTGGAAACAAACTAGTGGCAGTGAGTGACTGGATAAAATTTTATGATCATAGTCTTTGTGCATCTGCTGACATTTAGTCATGGTTTTAGATCCAGCATGATATACATTATAACATTTTAGAAATGGTATGTGTACTATTCATAAACATATCTTGCCTGTTACTTTATCCAGTTATTTATCTGGTCGTCAGCTGCACCATGAAGGAAAAGGGAGAACACAGTGGCTATGTGTAAATGAGTTTCTCCTATGTGGACTAGAGGCCTGAGAATTAAAGGCCACACAGAGGAAATGATTAAGGCAGGCTGATAAAATTGGATTATTTTGTACAATTAATTTAACAGAAAACTTAGCAAATAATTCCTCAGGGAATGAGTGTCATGGCTATGGGCTTTGAATCTTCTTCCACTATAAGATTGAGATAAAATGTTATTTTAAAAAAATAAATACAGCAAGAGTGGTTTCTTTGCTATGAAAAATTTGTCAGCATGTTTGAACATTGATGGGTGGTGCAGTGAAGAGGATTGGATAATGCTGGAGGGAAGTAGTGTGTTCCCTGGAGGTGGTCTCTGGGTTGTGGAGGGAATGCACACTTTTCCTGGTGCTTTGTTCAGTTTTGGCAGCAGAAGAATGCAGAGGAAATAGCATAGCACAGTTGTGAAGGGCATTTCTGTTTATTTGCCATCATCCCTCCAGATACTAAGACCATGAATGACATTCCTAGCCCTGAGCACCCTCTGTTGCTGTAATCCAGCAGTATGGCTTCTGCTGAATTTTGTAAAGAATTTCCTTCTTATGTCACATTACCTCAGAATTCATACAGAGTGAAAGCAAGTGGGAAAGAAGACACCAACAATGTAGGTAGCCTACATCTTCATATTCCAAATCAAATATAAATTCTGAATTCTTATGGGTTTGTGGTCTTAAAAGCATATATTTCCCTTATATGACTCTTAATATTCAGAATTGAACTACATAGAACTAAACATTCTTAACTAAATAGTACATTCTTTCCAAATATTATTCCTGTCATCTCTGGGTTCTACCCCCTTGAAGGTACAGCACTTAACACCACACCACTCAAAGTAGTGTACTTATGAACAAAGATCACAGATAGAAATCACAGAGGGTCCTAAATTCAAGTCCAATTTCTTTTAAGTGCTTATCATACTAATCTAAAAGAGCATAATTTTTCACATAATAACAATCTTCTAAATATTGAAAATAGCATCCTAATGGGTAAGCATGAAGACAGGAGGGATCCAAGTCTTGTGCTATATGTGATTCTTAATCTGATATGGAATCAAACTCAACAGAAAAGCATGAGATACACCTTTGGGCAGAAAACTGTATGAGTCTGAACAATCAAATCATGGGTTTTAATTAAATAATTTATGGCTATTCTTTAGCTGACTCTTTTGAGAAGAATCAATGATTGATATTGTTGTGGGGTTTTTTATATGTATATGTGTAGAAAATTTACTGTATCCCATGAACTAAGGAATTTAGAATCTAATAAAAATAATTCAGATAGAAGCATTTAATGTGGCTATAAGCCACCACCCAACTCCTTTAAAAGGGGGAAAAAAAAACCAAACCAAACCAAAACAAAAAAGAACATGTCTCAGCTGCTGGGAGTGAGGTAGGCAGATGCCCTTCAGTGGCAGCTGCATCAGAATTCTCTCGGCTGTGGGAGGCTTCCTTGTCCAGTATCCCACTCTGATTGTTGTATTGTATGGTCTGAACTATGGCTGAGAGGTAATGCCTTGTCATTTTGGTTCAGTAAAGAATAATTGTCATCTGCTGCACTAATTATAGAACTGCTTCTAGGTTTGGCTAATGCTACAGTTGGACCCATAGAGATATTAGATTTCTTCACACCCTGCTTTCCCTGCCTTCCAAAGATGTTGATTTCAAAGGCATATCATAACAAAGAACTGGCAGGCAACATTTGCCTCCTTGCCTCCTTCCCACAGAATGCAGCCTTCAAGCCAATACAGCTTCTTTAAGCTACAGGAATCAAAGAGCTTGCAGGCTGAAAAACAAATACATAAAGGCAGGCAATATTTCTTTGGCTTGTTTTCTCTCTATTTAGTTTATGGTATCTCAGAAGGATTGCTTCATTGGGATTTCTGAAACTCAGGACTGGAAATATTCCCTATGTGTGCCATAATTCACCACGTGGATATACAGTGAGCACAGCCACTTACTCACCGTCTTTGCCCCCTCTGTTTTCACAAGGGGTTCCTCTGAGCCCACAGTCATTTCTGATGGTTTCATGACTCCTCAGCCACATGCTTATCCATGTTGGCACACACAGATCCTGTCAAAAGCAATCAGTCTTTACGAAGCTGAGGGGCAATGTTTCCTACAGGTACACCAAATCAAAGCAGTTCTCGCTTGTTATGTTGCCTGGTAGCACTCACCTCAATTTAGATTCTTCAGGTTTTAAGTTTGAAACAAGTCAATAGCTTTCTTCTTTATTATACACAAAGGTTCTTGGTGTTCACATCATACAGCTTCAGCATCTCAGAGTAATAGAATTAAAAAAAAAGAAACCCTTCCAATTGACATCTGCTGTTTTATACCATTGTATCATTTCATTCTACTGACTAAATTCTTCCCATGGAGAGGGGGAATATTGCATAAACATAACTCCATAGATCACATCTCATTATATCAAGGAAGATTTTCACTCATCCAATGCCTACCTACTTATTACCTTTGTTCCAGCAATAAAACTAGAAGCATTCACATACACGGTAAAAATTTTCCTTGAATTTCTTGCCTCTAATCTTATTTTTCTCTCATTTAGTCTAAAAAAAAACCTTAAAGATGTTGATAAAATATTTGAGTATTTGCAAATCTTGGGTTTTTTGTTTTGTTTTGTTTTGTTTTAGAGTTTGGGTGGTTTTTTTTGTTTTGTTTTGTTTTTTGTTTTTTTTTTTTTGTGGAGGGTGATGGTTTTTTGAGACAGGGTTTCTCTGAGGCTTTGGAATCTGTCCTGGAACTAGGTCTTGTAGACCAGGCTGGCCTCAAACACACAGAGATCTGCCTGCCTCTGCCTCCTGAGTGCTGGGATTAAAGGCAAATGCCACCACCACCCGGCTGCAAATCTTGTTTTTTAAAGCCCATATAAATTATTTTATTTTGGAGATTATAATTACATTTTCCCCACTTCTCCCTTTCCTTTCCTCCCTCCAAATCATCCCAAGTACCTCTCCTTGATTTATTGCGAATTCATGGTCTCATTTCATTGAACACATATATGTACATACACATAGATGCCTAAATATTACCTACTTAGTACATACGTTACTTGTCTATTGATGTCATCCTTAGCTTGTTTGGGTGGTCATGTTGGTGAGATTATGGGTGGAACACAGTCACTTAAAATGAAATTGAAGGAAACAGATTGACAGTGTCTTGCTTCAGGCCTGACACATGGTAGTCATAGCACAGCCATGCCTTTCTGCCAACAGTAGAACCCAGCAAGGTTAAAAGCTGATGCTTGCAAATGGAGAGCAGAAAAGAATGAGAACACATTTATCACTATTCAAATATTTCTGTAATTTCTATATCTTCCCTCTTTACTTCTACACCCAAACACCTTCCCAGATAGTAACAATTACAAATGTAAGTTATTTCTTCTAATTCTTTCTGCTACCTTAATTAAATGAGTGTACCAGATATGACAGTTAGAAAATAGGACCTCAGCCAACCATTGGCAGAGGAGTGAATCAAATTCAGAATCACAAATTAGCAATATCCTATATAAGTTAAGAAACGTGGCTGGAAAATGCTAGCCCCAAGAAAGCACAATAGCAAAGTAAATCTATCACGGGATCTTCCCAATGTCTTTTTTAAAGATGAATGAAAGAGGGTTATAAAATGGAGAAAGCCTTTTAATGTTATGGTTTTGTGCTTGTATTAGAGATAGCATGAGCTTGTGGTTCAAGTGTGAATATTCCTCACAGTCACAAGCTGTTGAATGAACATCTGAGCCCAAGGTAGTGGCACTATTGTAGATGGTTCTGGAACATTTGAGACATGGGTCTTAGTTGTAAGAAGTGGATTGTGAGGAGGCGATCAATAAAGGTTACACCCACTTCTGCATCTGGTCCATACATTCTGCTTTCTAGTGTGCTGAGATATGGGGCTCTTTGGCTCTATGTTCCCGTTGCCCTGAGCTCTAACATGCCCCTTTTCTGTGATGACCTGAAACCCCCACAAAACTGGCAGCTCATGCATATAAGCATTCCTCCTTTAAGTTGCTTCCATCAAGTATTTTTATCACACGATGAACACAGTAATTAATATGGGCTAATGATAGTGAAGAGTGGGGCTCCTGCTGTATGAACCTGATCATATGCATTTCTGGCTACTGGAACTGGTTTTGAGGAGGCAGAGGTAGTAGAGTTTGAAGCCCTGACAAGGTCTATAAAAGTTTGGGGTTCATGAGCCAGCCTAGGGGTAGGGCTAAACACCAGAACACCTACAGAAATGACAGAAAAAAGGCCAGACTCATGAGGTTTAAAGCAGGGAAAGGATTCTGCCAGGAGTTGGTCTAGAAGCTGGATGTGATATAATAAAACAGATGTAGTGTTGCCCCCTTTTCTGAAGCTTTGAATAAGGCTAACTTATAAAATTAATAGAACTATTTAGTAGAAGAAATTTCAAGACAGAAATTCCTTCAGGCTGTGTCAAGTTTGCTGCTCACTGCTTTGGCGACACATTTTCAATGTAAGGGAACACAAACTGAAACAGAGAAGTGTTAAGAAGTTTGCAACTGAACCTCAAAAGAAATGTGAATATAGATGAAGTTGATGACATGCCAAATGCAGGCAGTGAAGCTGTAACTGCTACAGAGATCAGTGTTTTGGAGGAGAAGCCATGCACATGCACTGGGACATGATGCCATCATTATCCCCAAGTCTTGAGACCTAGCTACAGAACTTACTACTTGCCCTTCTGGCTTTTTCTTCTGCTCCCCTCTCATTATTTTTATCTTTCCTTTAGTAAAGATAAAAATGGCATATTACTCTGTACCGTGACATATTAGAAGGGTGACTTTAGGATTTTACAGGATTCTCCAGCTGAGAGCTTGCCTTAAGTCTCAGGAGACTTTGAAGTTTAGCGTAGTATTAGGGATTTAAAATTGTGAGGATTCTTGAAGTTTTGCTTCATTTTGCTTTGAGAAATGGGCATGACCATACTGGGACCGGGACATAACTTTGATGATTTGAATATAACATAGGTGAAGCTTTCTTCTCAGATGATGATGTTGTTTGGTGATGGAATCTTAGGGACATGGACCTAGCCAGCAGAGGGAGAAAACTCGAAATGGCCCCGTTTGTCATCCTCATTTCTGATTCTTATGTATGCTCTTTGTCTCTTGGTATGCCAGCGGGGCTGCCGCCATAAGGCCCTACAGCAAGGCACTCTGCCATGTTGTCCCCTCTGAGAGGGTGACATCCCTTGGAAACCATAACCCTTTATCATCCTTCAAGTCAGATGTTTTGCTACAGCAAGAAGGAAGAAAAGTACCCAGAACAGCTTCCATACACTGAAAGAATCATTGCTAGTATTGGAGAATTAGGACATATTTACTTAGAGAATGTTGCCTTCTTTTTATTTTTTAGTATCTTGTTATATTATGCTAACACTGATACGAAAAACTAAAACAAAAGAAGGCAGCATAAAATAAAAAGTTCTGGGATAGAGGAAAGTACATAGAGAAAAAAAATTAGAACTGGTTTCTTAAAGAAGTCAACATTATGCTCATAATGAATAGCAAATGGTATCAGATAAAATACAGTTAAGACATGTAGTTAGGATATCGCATAATAAAGGTATTTAATAAGTAGTCTGTTACATTGCCAATAAATAGGCAGGAGGTGCTTAGTTTAGGAATTAAGTTTAGGAAAGAAAGAAACACTTTGTGTCAGAACTTGACAAAAAATACAAATGAATACATTGAAAATCTGGTTCAAGCAGATAACCCCACAGAATAAAACCATTGTGAAAAAGTACTATTCCTTGAGGACAGCTAAATTGTCTTTGAGTTATCTTGATAGTGACATGGACAAATACTTCAGAAAGTCATGACATCAAAATTGAGCCCTAAAACGATGGCTCTCTTGTGTGACATTATAAATATATATATATATATATATATATATATATATATATATTGTGTGTGTGTGTGTGTGTGTGTGTGTGTGTGTGTGTGTATGTATGTATGTATGTATGTATATATTTTTGTCTTATTTTACCTATCAATTCCAGTTCCCTCTCCCTCCCTCCCATGCCTCCTGATCCCCCTACCTTCCCATTCCCCACCCACTCCACAGGGAGGATAAGTCCTTCCAGGAGAGATAATCAAAATCTGTCAAGTCATTTGGAGTAGGGACTAGGCCCTCCCTCTGTCTCTGGGTTAAGGGAGTATCCCTTCATGAGGAATGTGTTCCCAAAGTCCTTTCATGCACCAGGGATACATCCTGGTTCCACTGTCAGAAGTCCCTTAGACTTCCCAGGCCTTCTAACTGAGTCCCATGTTCAGGGGGTCTGAGTAGGTCCAATGCTGAATTCCCCCTATCAGTCTGGTGGTCCATTAGCTCCCACTTGTTCAAGTCAGCTGTTTCTGTGGGTTTCTGTAGCCTGGTCTTGACCCCATTTTCTCATCACACCTCCCTCTCTGCAACTGGATTCCAGGAGTTCAGCTCAGTGTTTATCTGTGGGTGTCTGCTTCTGTTTCCATCAGCTAATAGATGAGGCCTCTATGATGGCATTTAAGTTAGTTATCAATCTCAGTATTAGGGAAGGGCATTTAAGGTAGCCTCTCCATTGTTGCTCAGATTGTTATTTGGGGTTGGCCATTTCTCTAGAGTCAGTTTTTTTCTTCAAACCTATAATGGCTCCCTCTATTATGGGTTGTTTTGTTTTGTTTTGTTTTGTTTTGATTTTTGCTCTTGTCTATTTATTCCCCAACTCAATCTTCCTGGCCCACAGTTTCTCTTCTCCTCCCCTTCTCTTTCTCCTAACTTCCTCTCCACTCATTATCCCACCCACTCCCAATAAGCTTAGGAGATCTTGTTCCTTTCCCCTTCTATGAGGGACGTTGTATGAATCTCTTGGGTTCCTCCTTATATTCTAGTATCTCTGGTAGTGTAAATTATAGGCTAGTGATCCTTTGCTATATGTCCAAAATCCATATATATGAGTGAGTACATGCCATGTTCCTCTTTTTGTGACTGGGTTACCTCATTCAAAATGGTTTCTTCAAGTTCCATCCATTTACCTGTGAATTTCAAAATTCTGGTACCCCCCCTCCCAGCTGAGTAGTATTCCATTGTGTAAATGTGACACATCTTCTGTATCCATTCTTCAGTTGAGGGGCATCTAGGTTGCTTCCAGGTTCTTGCTATTACACTTAATGCTGCTACAAACATAGTTGAACAGATGTCTTTGTTGCATGGAAGTGGATCATTTGGTATATGCTTAAGAGTGGAATTGCTGGGTCCTGTAGTATATTGATTCCCATTTTCCTGAGGAAACACCATACTGATCTCTAAAATGGCTGTACAAGTTTGCACTCCCACCAGCAGTGGAGGAGTGTTCCCCTTTCTCCACATCCTCTCCAGCATAAGTTGTCATTGGTGTTTCAAATTTTAGCCATTCTTACAGGAGTAAGATGGTATCTCAGAGTTGTTTTGATTTGCATTTCCCTGATGGCTAAGGATATTGTGCACTTTCTTAAGTGTCTTTCAGCCATTTTGATTTCCTCTATTGAAAATTTTGTATTTGGTTCTGTACTCCACTTTTTAATATGGTTATTTGGTGTTTTGGTCACTAGTTTCTTGAGTTCTTTGTATATTTTGGAGATCAGCCCTCTGTCAGATGTGGGATTGGTGAAGATCTTTTTCCAGTCTGTGGGCTGCTCTTTGGTCTTGTCAACTGTTTCCTTTGCCTTATAGAAGCTTCTCAGTTTGAGGAGGTCCCATTTATTAATTGTTGATCTCAGTGTCTGTGCCACTGGTGTTATGTTCAGGAATTGGTCTCCTGTATCAATTCATTCAAGGGTACCTCCCACTTTCTCTTCTAAGAGATTCAGTGTGGCTGCATTTATGTTGAGGTCAATTGTGTATGGTGATACACATAGGTCTATCTGCAGTCTTCTACACACCATCTTCCAATTGTGCCAGCAGCATTTGTTGAAGATTCTTTTCTCCTTCCATTGTATATTTTTAACTGCTTTGTCAAAAATCAGGTTTTCATAGGTGTATGGGTTAATATCAGGATTTTTGATTGGATTCCATTGGCCTACCTGTCTATTTTTGTGCCAGTACCAAGCTGTTTTCAGGACCATAGCTCTGTAGTAGAGCTTGAAGTCAGGGATAGTGATGCCTCCTGAAGTTTCTTTATTATACAGGGTTGTCTTGGCTATCATTGGGTCTTTTGTTTTTACATAGAAAGTTGAGTATTATCCTTTCAAAGTCAGTGAAGAATTGTGCTGGAATTTGATGGGGATTGCATTGAATCTGTAGATTGCCATTTTTACAGTTTATCCTACCTATCCAATAGCATGGGAGATTTTTCCGTTTTCTGGTATCTTCTTTAATTTATTTCTTTAATGTATTTCTCTTTTATATCAGGAAAAAATAGGGGCTGCTAGATGAGAGTACAAATGTCTACAGGAACATATCATTCCTGAAAAGTAAATGTTGTTGCTTACATGATGAAATTGTCTTAACTTCCTCATGAATAAACACAGGTGTGTATATGAATATAAATAAATATGCAATGTATCTGTGATAATGGAATTTTTGGAAGTTTAATTACATGTAACATAATCTAGAAAATGTCTATAAGAGAACGATAATGAAAAGGGGAGTGGATCAACCCTAGGAAGACTATGAAGAATTAAATTACTATATTAAATCTGCACAAAATAATATACTCACTTACATTCATATTAAACCAGAAATATATTTTCATAAGCGATTCTAGATGGCAAGCCAAAAAAGCAATAGCCACATTGTTACTAATTTGAGGACAATTTATTGTTGATGTCATTGCTAACTTAATTTTCATCTTAAGAACAAAATATTTTATCACAATTTTTTTCTAACAAATTTAAGACTTACCTACTTTTAAGAAAACACTGAATAACAAATAATAGTTTCCATTTATTCATGTGTTGAATGGCTGAGGTAGGAAAAACATCTGATGCTTATGGAAGGCATCATTTGAAGAAAATATTGCATGGCTACCAAGGTCATAGAACAATGAAGGATGTGACATAATATGAAGAGTTTTTCACTTCCTGGGGCTGCAATGATTAATCCCAATATCTGTTTTAATGGCTTACCTAAGTTTGTATCATCTATAACTGAGGATGGAAGCACCACTGAACAGCTCGTAATATGGACTCTCTTTCCTATGAGTCTATGATCTGAGCAGAATAAAAAGGGGGGAGATAAAAATATTCCAGAATTGATATTCCCCCTTCCTTGCCTCCTGGTCCATCATGGAATGAATGGCACTGCTTGGCTGCATGTCCCCATTGTGGTAGACTGACATCTTAGAGACAATGAGCCAGACTACATTGTTTATGTTGGTTATTTCTGCCACAGCAATGAAAAATAGCTAATACAAGGATAGATAAAATTGCTGAAAATGTTGATAAGGCATTGATTAAAGAATTGTGTAAGTCATTCCACGTTCCCTTTTAATGCCCATTGGTTCTGGAATATAATACACTTGAGAGGAAGAGCAATAAGCTTAGAAAATAGAGTACATTAGACAGAAGGAGCTGGCATAAGATAGCATTGGTATTTTGACAAAATATTTAATACTTAGACCTGACCTATACCTCTCAACAATGAGAACAGAGGTAAAGATTCCAAGTATAATTTCTAACTGTGGAACTCAATGACTTCAAGGAATAGAGTCACATCCACTAAACTCATTATAGAGTTATGAAATACCAACTGTGATTCAATCTTGATACAATCTAGAATCCCCTGGGAGCCAAAAGGTCTGTGAGGGATTGTTTTTATTTCTTTAATTGAAATGGGTAGACCTATCTACTGTGGTAAGATTGTTTCCCTATGGGAAACCCTACATGGTATAAAATGGAGAGTGTTATATACCTGATCATGTCTGTGACAAGCTCCTTCTACAGTGACTTCCCAGCTATGATGACATTAACTTGGAACTGTGCACTAAAATAGCCCTTTCTCCCTTGAGTTGCTTTTGTTGGGATATTTTATCACAGCAACAGGAAGAGAAACTAGGACATAAAGTAACATAGGAAAAACATAAAATTCATTGAAGAAGTCTTCCTGGGGCTTCTGTTTTGTTCCCAACTGTTGGCAAACTCTGAGAGCAGGAAGAAAATGGTCTTACCATAGAATTTTGGAGAGACTCTTAGTAAGCCTGGAAATATCATCACACTGGTAGTGAAGAACAACCTTTTTGTTAAACTCTAAAGCATTCATCTCAGACTATCTGCTATCATGTGATAATTGACTATGTAAATATTTAAGCGCAAGGCTGCATCTGCCTGATGCTCTCTTTTTTTCTTTTTAATTACCTAGGTTAATTTACATTCTCTCATTACAAGATCTATAGACTGTGTGGTGGCATCTTAAAATGACTTGTTTAATTTGGTATCTTCATATGCCCAATTCCACAGAGATTATTTTCTCTCGCTTGCCTGCCTGTTTTAATTTTTTTCCACATTCCCATCCCTGCTTCAATTCTTATTTCCCTTATCTCCTCTTCAAGTAGCCCACAGGTTCTTTTCTCTAATACTGTCTCTTACTGTAACCATCATCTATTAGATAGTGAGCTATCACACCTAATATACAGTCACCCAGTACTTAGAAATAGTAATAAAAAGTGAGTTTTTGCTAAATGCACGAGGGATTGAAAGCTGGACATAAAGACCGAGAGCTAGCAGAGGCTTAGTACAGGAAAGAAAGAAGTCTCTCAAGGAAGTCTCAAGATCCAGATGCATCTCAAGACAAATGAGGCAAGAAGACAGAATGATGGCTTGACTCCCTCTGAGGTTAGCTTCTCCACCTTACAGAACCAGCATCAGTTGTGTGATTTGTCCTAACCAATGAAGTGATAGAAGTGTCCCATTCCAAGCAGAAGCAGGGAGTGTCAGGGATGGGTTATTTCCTTTTATTCTTCCCTCTGTCACTAGAGTGGCTTGTGTCATTGGGGCTGTTCCTGCACTCACCTGTCTGAGGTAAAGCAATGGAGCGCAAAGTGGAGGGAACTATGTTGCATTGAGGGGCAACGGGAAATCACAGCGAACACAGACACTTGAAAGCTGATGGGTACATTAAAAGCATAAGTGAAATGGAGATGGGGTCACGGGGTCAGTTGCAGATAAAAATGCATAAAGATGGAGTAGGAGGAGAGCACGGAGATTTGTGAATGCCATTATAAAACCCACCTTTTTGTGTAACTAGGAGTCATTGCTTTGGATGTTAAGGGTGTCTGCAAAACCTTCAAGAAAGCCACATATGGCTTGGTAAGAAGTTCTTAATTAAACATTTATTCAACAAATATTTGTTGGGCATACATGAAGGATGTGAATAGGAAGTCAAGGATAAAGAAGGCATACTTCTTTCCCAGGCTGTTTGAAGTATAGTGCAGGAGACAGGCAGTTAAGTAGGCAATTATAACAAGTTAGAAAGCCAAATAAATACAAGGTGACAGGGGTCCTGAGTGAATGGAAAGCTATTTGAAATTGGTGGGGTCAATTGGAGGAATGCAAGCCAGGAAAATAGCTAAACTCTTTACAACAGCTTAATTGTGGTTTTTTCCATGATAGAATAGAAAGAACATAAGAACACTAAAAAAGCCATAGCTTTGTAGAAAAATATGGGCAGCTGCCAAACCTTTTATGTGTAGAAATACTACTTACTGATTCCTGTGGGCAGAATTTATCTTTTCAAATGTGCTAGGACAGCCTGCAGTAGTTATGAGTAAAGGCATGCTTACTGTGAGATAACTCTTACACCCTTTAATGTATCACCGCAGTGAATTTTAAGACCAGGTCATAAACACTTGCACAGAGTCACATGCATTTTTTTCTCATGCCACGGTAAAATGACTTTAAAATGAAAATGAGCATCTTGAGATGCTTTTTACCCCCAAGACAGACTTAGCAGACATTTCTGTGTGACAATATCTATGACTTCTTCATTGAAACTTTCTCTATCATGTGTCTAATCTAATATCTAAATTTGTATATTGAAAAAATTTCTGTATTATGCTTGGAGATGGCTCAGGGGTAAAGCAATTGCTAAAAGAAGGATGATAATCTAAACTCATAGACACATGCAAACACACATGTACTTGCACACATGTACATACAGGTACACAATGTATTAATTAATTTTTATTACTGTGATAAAAAAGCACAACTAAAAGTGACTCATAGAACATAGAAAAAGGAGTTCATTTGACTGATAACTCCAGGGTGAGAATCCATAACTGTGGGGGGGGCATGACCACAGATGACCAGAGCAGGAAGCTGACATATCATAGTTTCAACTACACAAAGAAATGAACTGGGCATGGCATGAGGCTATAAATGCTCTAATCATGCCCTGAGTGATGCTTTTTATGCATCCTCCACCGCCTAAAAATTCCATAACCTCCCAAACACCACTACACATATACACCCACATATACACATACATATACACGCATGTTCACATGCATGTGCACATGCACACACATACCCAGACAGGCATATAAACTCATATACATGTAAACACACATACATATAAACCTACATGCAAACATGCACATAGAATAACACTTGCACACACTGACAAATATGTATCCTCACACATGCTCACAGATATGCATATGCACACAACATACATTCACATTTTTGGTGCTATGTGACAGTTCACCCCTTCATGCTACAGAACATTTATAGACATACAAGAAAGCTTTGATCTTCATTAATCTTCTGCATAGCTAAAAATGTATTTTTATTACTTGCATCAGCTTAAAATGTCCTTGCCAATATCACTTGTTATACTAAAATTGGTACATGAACAATTAGGTACACTTTATTTATGAGTTCTTTGGTAGATCAACATTTAAATTCCCAAAGAATCTTCAAAATATCAGATTTAATAGCACCAAAGGAAAAGAGAATACAGATATACACTGATAAAAGTAGCCTGGCATGTTCCACCATAAATTCTGAAAACATTTCAGCACACAACCTATCCCTTGAAATCACCTTCCAATAGAGATCAGGGCATGTGATTACAATAATCATGGACAGTATTTAGGTGAATTACTTAATGATATCTAAGCATGTTAACTCTATACAGAAACCATAAGAGGCAGTGAGATAAATACCACTGACTAACATTAATTTACAGATGATGGGGTGGGGAAAGGCTCAGTCAAGTCCATCCAATCAGTATGATAAAGCTATGTATAAAATGAAAAACTAGCCACCAAATCCCCCAGAGGGACCTGGAGGTAGAACAAAGCACCCAGCACTGGCCACCATTCCTGTCTTGCTCCTCCACCGTCCAGTAGAGAGGAGAGGCAGAGACCCCCCACCTGTACCCACTGGAAGAAGAGATGGAAAGATGACAGTATAAGAACACATCTGATGGGAGATGTTATTCTGTAAATGTGTTTCTCATACTGGTTAATTAATAAAACCCTGTTGGCCAATAGGAAACTAGATAAGCAGGGCTAGGAGACTAGGAGGAGGAAAGAGGAAGTAGTTAGGAGGAGTCAAGATGTAGACCGGGGAGGAAGAAAGACGCTGGCCACGGCTCCCCAATAAGATGACCATGTGGAAATATTTAGATAAGTAAAAATGGGTTAATAATTAAGACAGAGCTAGCCCATAAATAATAATGGCAACTGGCCAACAGGATTGTATCAAATACAGAATCTCTGAGTGTTACTTGGGGCTGGCGTGGCTATGGGCCCAGACCGGTGGTGGGCCGGCTGGCAGAAAACATCATGCTACAGATGGCGCCTGTTGGCCAATAAAAAAGGAAGATAGGAGGGACTAAGAAACTAGGAGGAAGGAGGAAGCAGTTGGGAGGAGTCAGGATGGAGAGCATGGAGAAAGAAGATGCCGGCGGCGGCTCCCAATAAGATGACCACGTGGAAATACTTAGATAAGTAGAAATGGGTTAATAATTAAGACAGAGCTAGCCCATAAACAATAATAGTAACTGGCCAATGGGATTGTATCAAATACAGAGTCTCTGAATGTTATTTGGGGCCCGAGCGCCAGACTGGCAGCAGGCAGGCTGGCAGAAAACATACAAGCTACACACATCCAACAACAAAAAGATTTAGATTACATCACCAGAGTCTAGGGATTCTATGCCAGCAAGAGTTGAACATCCTAATGCAGTTGAAGCAGAAAAGAATGACCTTAAAAACGATGTCATGAAAATGATAGAAAGATCCTCAAATAGGGTATGAGAAAAAAACCTTAAGAAATGGATGAAAAACACAAACCAAAAACACAAGAAATCAACAAATCTCTTAAAGAAAACAAGGAAAGCCAAGAAAAAAAAAAAAACAGATGAAGGAAATACTTCAGACAGTTCAAGACCTGATATCTGAAATAAAGACAATAAAGAAAACACAGTCTGAGGGAATGCTGGAAATAGAAAAGCTGGGTAAATGACCGGGAACTACAGATGCAAGCATAACCAACAACATAAAAGAGATGGCAGGGAGAATTTCAGGTGCTGAAGATAAACTAGAGGAAATAGATTTATTGACCAAAGAAAATCTTAAATCTAACAAATCCTTAACACAAAATATTCACTAAACCTAAGAATAATAGGTATAGAAGAAGGCAACTTCCAGCTTAAAGGTGAAGAAAATACATTCAACGAAATCATTGAAGAAAACTTTCCTAAACTGAAGAAGAACATGCCTATGAAAGTACCAAAAGCTTACTGAACACCAAATAGACTGAACAAAAAAAGGCCCCTTTTAATAATAATAACTAATAAAATATTATTATTTTGATAATAATCAAAATATCAAACATACAGAATAATGAAAGACTATTAAGAGCAGTAAAGGGGAAAAGGCCAAGTAACATATAAAGGCAGACCTGTCAGAATTACACCTGATTTCTCCATGGAAACTCTGAAAACCAGAACGTCCTGGGTAGATGTTCCACAAACACTAAGAGACCACGGATGGCAGCCCAGACTACTATACCAAAAAAATAATATCTCAATCACTATAGATGAAGAAAACAAGATATTTCATGACAAAACCAGATTTATACAATACATATCCACAAATCCAGCCCTAACAGAAAGTTCTGAAAGGAAAACTACAACCCAAGGAAGTTAACTACACTCACAAAAACATAGGCAAATTTGAAGCAGGGGGAGAGGGGAGATGAAGTTAGGAGAAAGAGGAGGGGAGAGGTGGGCATGAGGGAGCTGGAAGATTGAGAGAGGGAAAAATAGAGGAGAGCAGGAAAAGAGATATAATAGAGAGAGCCAAACTCCCAGAATCCAGTTTCAGAGAGTGAGGAATGGCAAACAAATGAGTCAAGACCATGCTGGGAAAACCCACAGAAATGGCTGACCTAAGTAAGTGGGAACTCATGGACCCCAATCTGATAGCTGGTGAATCAACATAGGGCCAAACCAGACTCCCTGAATGTGGGTGTTAGCTGGGTGTTAGCTAGGAGGGCGGACAGTAAATGGGTCCTCTGGCAGTGGAACCAGGATGTATCCCTGGTGCATGGACAGATGTGGGGAGCCCATTTCTCATAGAGGGATACTCTCTTAGCCTAGAGACACAGGAGAGGGCCTAGGACCTACCCTAATTAACTTGACAGATTTTGATAATCCCTTATGGAAGGCCTCACTCTCCCTTGGGAGTCAATGGGGGATTGGATGGGAGGTTGGTGCGGTACATGGGAGGATGGGAGGGGACTGGGACTGATATGTAAAATAAGCTTGTTTCTAATTTAAATAAAATTTAATAATAAATAAATAAACTGGAAAACCAAACCCTTATGATACCTACAGCCTGAGATCTTAGGATTCAAGCCAGGAAACTGTTCTGGCTGTGGTTTGGGACATTTTGAACTCATGGGTTGCTTACTCTTGCCTAGTAAGTCTGCCTGTTTTTATTCTTCAGTAGTAATTAGGTGTCCATACAGAGAGGGGAAACTTTATCCTCACTTTGAGTCATTAGATTGTTTTCTTTCCTCTTAAACAAATTATCACAGCTCTTGAGGAAGGTCAGCGTCTATAGAGAAGTATACCAGCATCTGCTTCATAAGATTTAATGTTTCCGAAAGGCATCTCTACTAGTAATGTCATTAAGGGTACACTGGCCAGTGTTCAGATGTCCTCCTGCTCAGGGACCTACAACTTGTTCTCTAAGTGAGAAGATGGTCCATAGCATCTGAAAATGCCTCAAAGAGGTAGCAAAGAAGGGGCAAAGCTCACTCTCACCCTCACTCTGGCATAATGAGGTGATGCATGGTAGTTCACACCTTCATGGCAGCTGGGATAGCCCCCTGTGTGGCATCAATCTGATGCTTGTAGAAAGTTTTTGTCACTGCAAACAAATAAATTTCCTCTGAATAATTTGATTGTGAAGATAAATACATTTTAACTTGGAATAGATCACTGGTATATTACAGAGAAGACCTACCTCTAAGATGTTACAGCAGCGGACCTCATACAGCTAGCCTTCTCTTAGAGTTTTATCTCAGTCTGTTTTGCCCATGGAAATCCTTGGGCACTAGCTCACACCTGTATTCTCAGAACCCAGGAAGCAGAGGTGTGTTGGCTCATATTTAAGCTGAGTTCTTGGGCAGCCTGGGTCACAGAGGAAGAGACTGTCTCAAAAGCAGCAGAAAGATTTAAGGTTTCTACCAGATTGGCAAGAAGGGAATGAATTGAATGTTCAGGAACTACAGTTTCTAGCCCTATTGACACGTAGCATGGAAAAGCCATCCGTGTATAATTGTTCAAAAAGAAATAATGTTTAGCAAGTGATTTTGCATGGCCTGTGGCCATGCAAATAACTGGTTTTCTTTTACATATGCTCTACGTTCGATTTTAGTGATTTAAATGTGTAGTTTGTCTTTCTATCACTTATCTAAACATGTCTTTCTATCACTTATCTAAACATCTCTCCAGTGAGAACTTTGTTTTGATTTTTGAAGTGTTTATTTGATTATAGACCTTCAGCTAATCTCCCAGCCATAGGCATGCCCCAAAAATTCACTACAAATCAAGTCACAGTAAAACACAGATTTTAGAATGGGTATACTGTGGACGAATGATTATAAAGTTGCAGCCATTACTGTTTATTGCTTTGATGTAGTACAAGGAGAGAAGTGCAATTTTTCTTATTAACAATTTTAATTAACTTTTAATTGATCTGCAAGAAGATGAATGGCTCCATTACAGCATTGTGCAGTGAGCTGCTTGAGTAGAGATATTAAGCATCCATGCAAAGTTCTCGACAGTACTATTGATAATGGGAACCCTCAGATAGCTCTCTTGTCTCACACTGATGTCCTCATATGTAATAGTAAAGTAACTGAATCTGCCCCCAGTGCCTGAGTCACAACCTCGTTCATCTTGCTCAGTGAGTGGGAGACAGGGAAGGAAGGAAGGAAGCTGCTTTCATGCATATTCTGTCTTTTTGTCACCATTAGCTGCATATTTGAGCAACTTTAACGTTGTTAGGGTTAATTGCTGCAGAATATACAGTCAAACAAATGTTCTTTCATGGTGGCTAGCCATGCAGGGAGCTCAGTATTACTAGATGAGACAAAAGTTCAGGTGTCTGTGTAGGTACTTGACATGTTCACTACACTTTGCTATTTTAAATAGACTTTAAAGAAGTTATGGAATACATAGAAGAGGGTGTGTCAACTAATGTTTGTTAATAGAAATGTTTTTTAAGTGGGTAATTTAAGAGGTAGACTAAAAATAAATAATTTCTAAACATATATAGGTTACTATATATTTGCAAAATGTGTGATTAAAGTAAAGGTCCTTGAGAGGGTGATAATTTAGACCTGTTTGTCAATTTAAGCCTAGAATACCTACACAAGCTTTTAAAGAGGGTCAAAGAGGCGAGGTAGAAGGAGGAGGAGAAGTCATTCAAAACATGCAAGAAAGACAGGGTTAATGCTACTACACTTATAGGTACATAAAATTGTGGAGCAGGAGCCTGGTGGCAGTCTTCACATTTCTACTTTCACAGGGGGATCAGAATCTCAGACACAGTGCTCACACAGCCCAAGTCTGTCACTATTTCCCCAGAGCTTCCAGGATGGAGCAGAGATGGCACATACCTAGCTTTTGTGTTGATGACCTTACACTGAACTTCTTACCTTCAGAGATTTATATTTTATTTCATGGGGGCTGATAAGTGTGTGGTTATCTATTATTTTGTCAATGGGATAGATACTAATACAGGCAGTTCCTGTGTGTGAATGGTTGTCTTAGGAACTTTGGGGTTTATGAAGTTACAGAAGCAACAAATATTATGTACAAAATGAACTTGAAAATTTGAAGCTTCTTTATCATAGTGGAATTCATTATGCAATGATAGCTTCTAGTGACGTTGGGCAGCAGCAGGGAGCTTCAGTCAGCAAACCCCAGAAAAGGAAATGTCTAAAGCTGCACAGTGTGGTGGTGGGCTCCTTGCCTGAGGGGCTTAGCACATTAATGTATTTTGACTCACAAAATTTTTAACTTAAATGGGCTTATAAGGATGGTAAATCAGGTTACATCTGCCTGGATATTCATATATATATATATATACATATATATATATGTATATGTATATATATATATAATGAAAATTAGACCAAAATGAAGTCCTGTCCTCTTTCTTTCTTTAGTTGTAATTTGAAACATAAGTATATAGTATTTCCCAGCTTCTTAGATGTATTCAAGAGTTCATGAAAAACAATAATAGAATCATTTGACTTAAAATGTACAGAATCTGGTGGCGTGCTTTTGTAAGTTATAATAAACTAGTTCAATTTTAAATAAGAGTACTCATATCAACATTCTATCAGAAATATAGTCACTCTAAGCTTGTTCAATTTTGCTGAAAAATGACTCCATGCCAAAAAATTTCAGCAAATGTAGATTCAGGTATCACTAACAATTCTCATCTATTATCTGAGATTCATAGTCTAATATTAAATAGTAGCCCTTTCTTCTAATTTGACAATTATTGTACTTTTATTGCCATTCAGTTTGGGAATATGTTTAATTTCAAACCTCAGTTCCGTATACTCACAGAACATTCATTAACTTCATTAGCATTTATTAAGTAGTTTTGCATATGAGATATTGTGCTACATTGTAGGACCCCCCCCCAAGGCATTTAATTCTTGTGTAGCTTTACATGAGATGATTAATTTCCTTGAGCCATATGGTCTCATTTGCAAAATGGGGTCAATAATATTTACTCATTAAAAACATCACAAGGATTAAATGAGGTAAATATACATCATGCCCAAACATAAATAAATATGAAAAAGACTATATGAATTTCTTAAACAAAAACAACCATCAAATTTTAAACTGTTAATAAATTATCTTAAACTAATTCAAAGCAAGTGCTATTTTTGACATTCAAAATCTACTGTAGCAATAAAATTATATGAAACTTTGCATTTTTATAATATTCTTTTTTCTGATATTACTGTTTATAATGATGTCTGCTTATGTTCATTTACACTGAGTATACAATTAAATCATAGCTTATTTCTTTGCATCACTTTGATTGCCAATTGTACCTTTATTATCTTTCTATATTTTCCTTTTAGTGGAAAAAAAATTTGGTGGTTAAGAAACATGGCACAGTTTCTGAGCAGAATGCCCTGAAGCTGTTGTACTAAGCCCTTTGTTTCTTCCATTTAGGCAACAGATCCAGATGCAGGAATAAATGGCCAAGTGCATTACAGCCTGGGGAATTTCAACAACCTCTTCCGCATCACATCCAATGGGAGCATTTACACAGCTGTGAAGCTGAACAGGGAAGTCAGGGACCACTATGAACTGGTTGTTGTGGCAACAGATGGAGCGGTGCATCCTCGGCATTCAACTCTGACACTGTACATCAAGGTGTTGGACATTGATGATAACAGTCCTGTTTTTACCAATTCAACATACACCGTCATTGTTGAAGAGAATCTGCCAGCTGGGACCACCTTCCTTCAAATAGAGGTGTGTGGACAAGCATTAATTCCAGGAAATCTGTATCATAAGATTAGCTGTGAGGGTAAGACACAGAAGTTTAGCTACAAACATATGATGAGCTCAGCATAACACAGATTCACATAAACTATGAGTGAATCTTATTATGTCTCAAAAAAGCTTGTATATTGTGTTTTATATGAAAACCTTCCTCTGGGAGAACCCACAAAATTAAAAGGAGAAAGTTTGCAATCATAATAAATATAATATATTTTATGTGTTTTGGCATGTATAAAATTTATGCTAGATGCTTTTGTCACATTGAGAACACAAATAAAGCACTTATTTTTCTCAGAAAAAAATTAGCATTAAATATTAAAAGTGTTTTCACATCTACCAGAGGGATCACAGAAATATCAAATAGACATTAGTATATACACTTGCATGTATACACACACACAATGCATATATGCATGTGTTCTAGTAATGTATATATTCATATATATGTATGTGCATGTGAACTAATATACCTTTCCCCATATACTTTATAAACACATATAAAATATTGTTGATTCTGTAGTAATTTTTTCACACACTTTTACAACATTTTCAAATTCTTAACTGAATTTCATATACAAACATCTTAAGACTCAGGTTAACCCATAAATCACTTTTTATGTACTAGACCATTTAATTCCAACACAGGGGGGTCTGTGAACCATATAATGACAAAGAAAACAAACCTCAGTCGTTTATAATTCATCTGCAAAACACAGCTTGAAGTTTTCTGTCTTGATATACCTGAGCAAATTCTTAGGTTACAGGCCTTAATAAATCAAACAACAATATGTTCCAACTGGGTGAGAATCATTTGTCCATTTTATCATCCATCCACCTCTTCAACTCTCGTGCATCATAAGTGCCCAACTACATATACTCTGTCTAGATATTATGTCTTGTGCTATACTTTTAATAATTATTTTTTATTTTTTGATATTATAATTATTATTTCCCCTTCCCTTTCCTCCTCCTTGACATCCTCAAGACTCCCCCTTGCTCCCTTTCAAATTCATGTCTTTCTTTTTTATTAGTTGTTGTTACATACATATATGCTACATACATACATATGTATGTGTGTATATATGTTTTTTTGGTGATAAAGAAGTGATCAACATGGACTCACAATCTCTATGGAATTCTCAGTCACCTTTAGACAACTCTCAACATTGCTAGTCAGAAGCAAGATCCTAGGAATCTGATACACATCTTCTATTCAAGATTGGGTACTTCTTTTTGCTAGGAAAAAAAAGCTACTTTGTAACTGTGGACTGAGAAGCAAGTCGGAAGATAAAGAGAGAAACAGAAAGGATTATTCAAGGCCATATAAAAATAAAACACTCAAACTGTCAAGGGAGATGCTGATTGTTCTTCAAGGTTCTAAGAAGCCAGAAGGCATTTTGTTCTATCACAATATTCAGAGGATTAGATTGTTGTCATTTGAATCTTGAATGTCCCTTAAGGCTCATATGCTCAAGGCTTGATCCTCAGCCTGTGGAATTTTTAGAGGTTGGGACACAGGTAACTTGTCCTTGAAGAAGATATTGAGTCTCCAGCACTTTCATGTTTCTCTCTACTTCCTGGGTTTCATGACGCAGACAAGGCTTCTCTCCTTGAAGAAGATATTGAGTCTCCAGCTCTTTCATGTTTCTCTCTACCTCCTGGGTTTCATGACGCAGACAAGGCTTCTCTCCTTGAAGAAGATATTGAGTCTCCAGCTCTTTCATGTTTCTCTCTACCTCCTGGGTTTCATGACGCAGACAAGGCTTCTCTGGTCCTTATTTACCACCATGTTGTCCTGTTCTCTCATAAATCCACACAGAGCTGTGTGCTCAGGGACTGATTCTCCACTTTCTAAGTTGCTTAAAAAAGGAATTTTGTTACAATACCACAAAGGTGACTGACAGTGTTGGTCAGAGATAGAGTGGAAACAGGAGATTTTCAACAGAAAAAAATGACATGAAATCTGTGCTTTTATTGGTTCCCTCTACTGTGATATCATCAACTGATAAGAAGAGACCATGAGTGACATGTTGGTAGTACGTGCTTCAGTGAGTACTCATTCAACAGACCGAGAGTTCTGCATCTCTACTTCCCTCCAACAAGGTGCTTTTCCCAACCTGTCCCACTGCATGAAATGGTCGTTTTACCTCCACCAAAAAAAAAAAAAAAAAAAAAAATTCAACTAGGGTTCCAGTTCAGATCACCTTTAGATAAAACATTATCTTTCCCTTTCTATTTGGTTATTTATGCTTTTTTATTCCCTTCAGGCTGTGATATAGAGAGAACAAGATT
The DNA here is from genome assembly GCA_030556225.1 of Cricetiscus sungorus. Classification (NCBI taxonomy): domain Eukaryota; kingdom Metazoa; phylum Chordata; class Mammalia; order Rodentia; family Cricetidae; genus Cricetiscus; species Cricetiscus sungorus. Next base: position 58,434,202 of record JANBXA010000600.1, on the reverse strand, counting down.
TACATACCAGTCTTCTGTATAATGAGTGCCAAGCAAATGCTAGTAAAAGTCAGGGAAATACAAAAGGCCTTTGTGAATACATTACCCCATCGTTCCTAAGCAACCTTATGAGAAGGAACTGGTTCCATATTTAGTTATAATATTTTAGAGCCTATTTAGAACCACTCCACCAACGTTTTCAATTAAAAAGCTCTTTATGTTCATTGTCTTATATTTGTCCTTTCTCATTCTCTCCACTTTCTGATAAATGACAATGACGTGTCTTTTTCTCATCAGGTAACCCACATTATCCCAATCATGAGTGCATTCCCATCAACCCTCACTCCTCTTGTGGGAAATCCTCCGATGTAACCATTCTTCTCTCTAACTTGTCACAGGCCAAGGATGTTGATCTTGGAGCAAACGTGTCATACCGGATCAGAAGCCCTGAAGTGAAGCACCTGTTTGCACTTCATCCATTCAGTGGAGAACTGTCCCTTTTGAGGAGTTTGGATTATGAGGCCTTTCCTGACCAGGAAGCAAGCATCACATTCTTGGTGGAGGCCTTTGATATTTATGGGACAATGCCGCCTGGTATAGCAACAGTCACGGTAATTGTGAAGGTAAGGAACCTGGAGTGGCTGCCCTCCTCTCTCTATATGCCACATCTGTTTATTCAACTCACAGTGTAGTTTGGGGGGAGGAAAGGCATAGGAACTCAGTGGTATAAACTAATAATAATGATTTACTAACGTGAAGTACTTATGAAGACTTGCAAAATAACCCTATGAGATGGATTTTAAAGAGGCGTTATACAAATCTTTGAAGACTGACTGTGAGTCTGCCATATGTTGTGACTGGTCAGATCAGAACTTCATTTTGGGAGAGTGTGGTCCACAGTCTATAAACAAGTGAATATAACACATTACAAACTTTTTAGGAAAGAGAGAGGGTACAAATGATAAAGAGTTCTTTGGCATGAACTAGTTTAGTATGTAATTTCAAGACTCAGATAAAAAGGGCTTCCAAGATAGGTAGGTTTAATATTCAACTCTGGATCAACCTCCAGTTTCTCTAAAACTGGGGACTTAGCTTGCCTCTCTGGTGGCTAAGAATTTGTTGTGGCTGCTAGGTGTGTTGGTCAGCACAGCTATGGACATAGCGAATAGAAGGCAAAGAGAAGGTCCCCACAAAAATAATACCAGCCTGGTCTGTGTTGTGAGTTCCAGGGTATGTACACACACACATTTTGGGGGTTTAAAAAAATATTACAGCTGGGCAGTGATGGCGCATGCCTTTAATACCAGCACTTGAGAGGCAGAGGCAGTAGTGGTCTGCAGCATGAGTGCCAGAACGGGTTCCAAAGCCACATGGAGAACCCTGTCTTGAAATTAAAAAAAAAAAAAAAAAAAAAAAAAGGCACAACAGGAAAGTACATAAAAGTACATAAGAAACACCCAAACAGATGACAAAAAGTGACAAACAGCCTGCTTTTCCTACATGAATGTGGAAGGACTGAGTCCTTCAGCATTCAAGAGGGAAATAGTCCCGTTGTTATGTGACAGTGGAAGAACCCTTATCATTTGATGGTGTTCTCCTACTCTTCCCAGATTGAAGACTAGCTAATCAACAGCACTGTCTTCTCTCTCAGGAGTGCCTGATTGAGATGGCCATAGACACCTATTAGTGGAGCTTACTGTGCTGGCTTTGGGGTAGATGTGTGCTCATGTAGGGGGTCAGAAGAAGTTGAATTTGAACTAAATATGTCAAATTGATAGGAACACAATCTGCTTTGATTCCAGTCATGGAAGAAGTTAGTAGAAACAAACTAGGTCCAAATATTTCATTATAAAAAAAAAAGGTGGAATCAACATAGGTTTTTAATTAATCACCCTGTTTTCTCTCCAGACTTAAGCCTCCTACTCTTTATTGTAACACAAGGTTTCACTAGGCCTCACAGCAGCATCTATGAGGGATCCATTCACCATGGTTCATTCCTTCCTTGGCATTTAGAGGATGTTGAACTAATTCTGTGCCTCAGTCATTCACTTTCTTCAGAGAAATCAAATATTCCAGTGGATGAATCTGCCTGACCCACATCACTTCTTATTTATTATACATCTGAAACAAAACTTCTCTAATATTTAATTATATGCATGTTCTACATTGCTTTTTAATTGTTTTCTAACTCTTATAAGCATACTAAAATTTCAGGCACTATTTCTAATGGCCAGTGGCTGCTTCATATTTCTGGTAACTCTAGGGGAAATGATGTGCAAACTGAAACTTTAAAACTCTCACAGATACTACTGCAGCCAACAACAACTGAAGTTCAGGTCACCTCTCCACAATTGCAACCTCTCCAAGTTTGCAAAGTTTCAACTGTTTGTCTGCTTCCAGCACCACGGCAAGCTGTTCTGATGATAACTTAATTGCATGGTATTTGAAAAAGAGATGTTTATTCCTTGAACACTCACCACAGGGAAAATATCTTAAAGACCCTCTCATTAGAAAAGTATGAACACATGCATGATTTCTTTTGTAAAGAAAAAGAAAAAGATGAAATAATAAAATATTTAATCTTGAGCTCATCTAATATTTGAAACCTTTGTTTTCGTTTTCTTGTTCAACTTGTTATTCATTTACACACTTGCCAGCTAGCTCATAACATCATGGGATTTTATTCCCCAAATCTACTATTTGGTCTGAGTAAAGAAAAACAAAAATGGTATGCTTATTTTAGACTTTAATTTTGAAAATGAATACCTGAAACTTGTATTTTCTTCCAGCTAGCTAGCAATATTTTGAGGTCAAGTTTTATTTGCAGGATGCGTGGATTCAAATTACAAGCTTTACTGGTTAAAAAAGCAACATAGTGAGAGATCCCCTGGGTTGTTTTAGTTGAAAACCATGGTAACATTTCGAATGCTCTATTGAAACACAAAAACTAATTTTTGTTCAGATCAACAAATATAACCACAGGAAGCAAACTGTAGTGGGTTTTAATGATAAAATTAACTGAGAGCAGAGGAAGAAATCTTTCCTTTTGCCAATATGGCCCTCTAGTGGGAGAATTGAGCTTTTATATTTACAGCATAATTTAACATGTGTGGAAACAGAGTTATGTGCGGTTTTACCTTGATGTCCCTGAAGCATAAATATAATGAACTATTGATTATTCACGTTGGCATTGTATTTCAATAAACTGCCCGATCCAAAACAGTGCATTATGGGGGAATGGTGGGCAATCTGCCACATATTTCAGCCATAATAGAGATTATGAGACTAAAACATGTACAATAGGCCATCAAAAGAAATACTGCTACATTATAACTATATTGATTTATTCTTCATATTGCCAATGGCAAGCAAAAATAATGAGGAGGATAAGCAACCTTGTAATGGCCTTCTGTTATTATAGCCTTAGGTGTGTGTATAATCGGTTTATGAGGATGGATATCAAAACACCCACTGTGAATTAACAAAGGTGAATCTGGTAAATACATTCCCAGCAGGAAAAACAAAAAGGTCCTTGCTCTCAATATCATCAAGAACTGAAAAAATGCAACCAGAAAAAACATACATCCTGACATCCTATCCCAAAGAGTGAAATTTTTCCCAAAATTTGAGTTTTCTTGGGTCAGAGGGGTATGGATAGCTACAGAAGAGAACACAGGAGCACTTGTTTATCAGGGAAAGCTATATGATTAAATGTGTGGTGCTTTATTTCTCCTCTTTGTGCTTTCTAGACTCTGTGAGCCTCCTTGCCCCACAGAGGCTCCCTCTGTGTTCTGCCTCATAAGCCCAAGGGAACCGTGTCAGGTGACTGTGAGCTGACACTGTGGGTTAAACAAGCATGTCCTTATAAAATGATTGTGTTAGGTGTTGTGTCACAGGTGCTTGGATGGTTTAGGGCTGATAGTTCACCCTCATGGGACACCTATCTTCCCCGGTATCTTGAGTTTTAATTTCTTGACCACATTTCATAAAATGCAAATAAAACAAAACCAAACGGAAGTATCCAAACCCTTGTGCTCCTAAATTGTCTACAAATACATTATATTAGAAAAATAAATAAATAAAAGTGTGGTGCTTGATTCACCTTTTAAAACCTATAGAAGATACAGTTTATAGATGCATATTGGATTTCCATCTTTAGTTATAAGCTACATTCACTAAATTAATCACTTATCTTGAAAAGGCAGTGGGCAGTGCATATACAAATTCTTTACCCATTTTCTCTGCCTGAATCTCCTGATGGGTCTCTTTACACCACCCTTATGGAGAGCCAGCACTTCTAAAATTCATTTGCTACTCAGATTCTACACTCCAAAATTTAGAAAGGAACCATTCTTTTTATAGAAAAGGTTGTAAGCATCACTTGTCTGAGGAAATGGTACCTTTTATATTTCAATTTTGCTGACTGAGGATTGTTTCTATCTAATACCTTTGGCTTATTCTTATTCACCCTACTGTACTATATATACAAAACTTGCCTCATATCTCAAACACAAGCACCCCAACCATTCTGCAGAAAGAAAAGTTTATAATAGGTTAATTATTGCATTTTAAATTAGCATTGTGTAGGGAAGATGTGTCTGAACACATTGGGAAGGATATATAGAGTATTTTACCATATTCATTTAAGAACAAATGAGAAAAGTTATCTTGGAGAGGAAAAATGGAAAATTAATTAAATTTGCATAGTGTCTAAATGTGTTTGACCTGAAGCACCCCCAAACAGTGCAGAATGTGATGCTTAATCAAACATTAAGTCAATCACTATAGTAAACATATTTTAGTCAGAAATAAATGACACACAGTTCTCACTAAATGGTAAGATGGTTAAGGAAAATCTTCCTCTCAGGAGACTTGATTGATTGTTTTGGGTTCTGACAAATAATTAGATCAGTTTGGACAAAGTAAATAACTGTCTGGACCATCACCTTTATGTGTCAAATGGCAGTTGGGAGAGGTTCATTACGAAATATCTTTATCTAGAGTCATGGAGTATCCAAAAGTATAGTATCCAGCACCTAGTTATCATGGGCATAACTTAGTAAATATCTACTTATTGACTGACAGTAAACCTTAACCACCAGAGTAAAAATGACATCAGATGTATATAAAATGCTTTCAAATTTTCCCTTAAGTAAATTAACGCTGTTTTCTGTCTGTCAGCCTGTGTAATTACAAATACCATCTCTGTTGTGTGCTTCAGGGAAGAGGTCCCCTTACCTCCCCCTTACTAATTTATATTCATATGAATGAACATCAAATCAGAGAACACAGCTTGTTCATACAGTCATATTAAGTATGCAAGAAATTCAAAACAAACAACAAAGTTTCATCTTACCCAATTACCTGGTTCTTTTTTTTTTTTTTTTTTTTTTTTTTTTTTTGGTTTTTAGACATGGTTTCTCTGTGTGGTCCTGGCTGTCTTGGAACTCACTCTGTGGGCCAGGCTGGTCTAGAACTTAGAGATCTTCCTGCCTCTGCCTCTCAAGTGCTAGGGAAAAAAAGGTGTGCATCACCACCTATGCCATGTTCAGAATATAACTTTTTAAGAACTCATACTGGAAACTTGGTGGCTGGGTGGCTTGTTGGATAAAGTTCTTGACTTCCAAGTATGAGGACCTGAGTTTGAGACCCACAAATCATACAAAAGGAGAAGGCAGAGAAGGAGGATGGGGGAAGGTGGTAGATAGGGAAGAGGAGAGAGAAAGAAGGAAGGAAGGAAAAGAGAGAGAAAGGAAGGAAGGAAGACAGAAAGAAAGAAAGAGAAAGAGAAAGAAAGAGAAAGGAGAAGAAAGAAAGAGAAAGAGAAAGAGAATGAGAACAAGAAAGAGGAGAAAGAGAAAGAGAAGAGAAAGAGAAAGAGAAAGAGAAAGAGAAAGAGAAAGAGAAAGAGAAAGAGAAAGAGAAAGAGAAAGAGAAAGAGAAAGGCCACTGGGCATCACCATGTACTGATATAACTCTGCAGAGGCAGAGACAGGCAGATCCTTGGGACTCATAAACCAGCCAGTCTGGCCTACTGGTGAGTTCCAGGCCAAAACAGGAGATGAGAGCATCCACAGAATGCCACCTGGAGCTGTCCTTTAGCCTTCAAATGCACATGTGAACATATGCATGCACACTCCACACACATACTAAACTGGCACCCATGGGCACTCAAACATTCACAGCATATAACAAATTCTCTTCATGTTTTCAAAGGTTAGAATTTACAGCATACATTTAGGGATATTCTGAAGCAAATTCCAAGCATCATTTTGATCTTGAAAGCATGTAATATTCTATGGGTTGTCTCCAGCTGATATCATAGACACTGACACAGGGACCTGGCTTCTCTGGAGTGCCCGCTGGGAAACAAATAGAAGTTTGAAGATGCAACTGACCATGGTAAATAGGTTGCATGACATAAAGGGCCAAATCAATCTAACCATTTCCCTAATCTTGACTACAGCACCAAATTCTCATCACTATTTTGCAGGACATGAATGACTACCCTCCAGTATTTAGCAAACGCATCTACAAGGGGATGGTGGCTCCAGATGCTGTCAAGGGAACACCAATCACCACTGTTTATGCTGAAGATGCAGACCCTCCTGTAAGTAAAGACATTGATCAACAATCTGAGCTGAGTGAGAAAGTGCCAAATTCTCAAGAAAGCCATGATGCATTTAGGACCTCTCCCCTCCTTTAGGGTGTTCTCACTTAATATCTACCTTGACCATTGATGACGAGAGATAGGTAAAGATACATTTTCTACTTAGATTTCAAAATTTTTATTACTTGTTAATTATTTAGGAATGATAAAAACATGCAAAACTGTTTGCATTTTAGAAACATTCACCATCATGCAGGATATTTATTTAAGTTCAGTTTTGTGTGGAAAAGATTCTACATTCATGCTTTTCTGTTTTATTTGTGCATGACCATTTTATAAGAAAATGCTAAGTCCACATATAACATGAGACTTCATTATGATAAACAGAAATCTCAGTATTTCTTTCAAATATATTTAGAGGATTTTTCTTTAGTCATGTATAGCATTTACCCATTTCAAAACATCACAAATTGCCAATCAAGAGAGAAGGCTTTCAACTAACACATTATTACAACAGAAGTGAAGAAAATTTTCCTTAATGTGGTTAAATTATTACATTTGATACAACTTTAAAGTAATAGCACCAAAATAAAATGCTCTATATAAAACCTACCATGCTTTCCACTATTAAATTTTTTTATTTTCTGAACAGAATGTTAAAGATTTATATTTTTATTTTGAGTGAAATTGTGCTACTAATGGGTCCCAGAAAACACAAATAAACATATTAAGCCATAATTGAAAAGTCAGGAAAATTAAAGTCTTGAATCATAAGCAAGTTAAAAATTATTTTAGTGCTAAAATGCATAGTATTTCTAAACCAATTTTTACTTAATGAAAAGTCAATGGTGGTCATACAATGTCAGTTTCAGCAATGACAAGCTTTATGAGGTTTACTGTGACTATAGCATCTAAACAAAAAGAATATGTTGACTTTGGGATCAACAGTCTTTATCTCAGAAGTACCTTCCCTGTAGTGCTAAAACATTTTTTTGCAACTGGCTTGTCACACTTGTGAAATAAGCAAAAGTTCGTACCTGTGAACATGCCAATAGAAACAATCACCCAGTGTACACTGTACACTGTGATCCAAGAGCACACCCATAACAATGAGCACCTGCTCCAACTGCCCACTGTGCTAATCCGTTTCTGCTGTCAAGAAACTCACAATCAGATGAGGTAGAACTTCAGCTAGAAATTAGAACACAGTATGCTTGGTTAATGAAGAACTTAGTTTAAGAGTGTACGTGACAAGTAACCAAATGATTTTGTTCTTCTGTATGAGCTACTCAAAGTCTTAGTGCATCTGCTTTTAGTGCGCATGACTTTGGTACTTGATTACATCATCCTAATGAGGGTGAAAAATGATGCCTTGGCCAATGGTCTACTCTATATATTCTACTCTGTTGTTAGCTTTCCTAGAAGTATCTGACTTAAACCCTTGAAGTTGTTTTAAATACTGTCCCAGGTCCTCATTCCTGTGGAAGAAACTGGTAGTTTGCACCCTTGCTTCTTTAGGGATTATTGAAGTATATGATAGATGTTGTTGTTGTTGTTGTTGATGATGATGATGATGGTGACAATGACAATGATGATGATAGCTTTTCAGCAACTAAAAAAATAGAGTCAGATCATCCCATTGGCTGAGTGTGTTGACTTCAGCTGCTGCATTTGGGTACAAATTTCTGATTTGGGTTTCCACACTTGAAAGGTAAGTAATGTTTCATGGTAGCTATTATTTGGAGTTTAGCTTTTAACTATTTCTACAGAATCCATACCAGTGCAAAATAGTAACCCAAATCCAGGGATTTTTTTTTCCAGAAGGAAAGTGTTGTACATGTAATTTTAAATTATTATAATGTTGTTCTTATACTTTGATGTTGGTTTCATAAAATCATATATTTTACAGATGTACTATTCCAATACTTTCTTCCCTCTTGAGGTTATAAACATTTACCAATAGATAATAATTTTAATTTCCTATCTGCAGAGATTCTGTCAGTTTATCTGTGTCAGCACTTGAGGCTATTATTGCCTAATATAGTATTAAATGTTTATTTGGTAACCTCTGTTCTAAACCAAGTTCTTCAATAGTAGGAAACTCACTCCATTTTTATTCCCATGTGCTCATTCAGTACATAACAATCAGCTATGAAACATCTGTGTGATGTAGTAAATAGATAAAGTAATATTTATTTGTGTGTTCTTTGGTGTTGGCAAATTTGCGGACACCTCAGAAATCTGGCTATATGTGATATTCAGAAGATTTACTGTCTCCAAGCTACAGTTAGGTCACTGGAAAGCTGAAATTCAAGAAGGATGTGTATGACCTCTCTGGTCTTAAGTATCATTGCTATTCATAAATGACTTTTATGTTTAGAGATTTACCACATCTTTTGCAAGACATCCTGTTTGAGTTGAAGAAAGTGAGAACCACATATTTTAAACCATAAAGAAGTAACAGCAAACTGTTTGAAGTATCAAATGCAGAGATTGAGTGCAGTCTCAAAGCCAGAAAGAACAGTTTCTGAATATAAATTAAAAATTATAAAGTGCATGTTGTGCAAAATTAAAGTGCTCTGGAGGGAGGAGTAATCTTCCAAGAACCTGACACTGTTGGGATTTTCCCTTCCCCTCTACTGAGATGGCAGGATTGACATTATATGCTCACACATAATTGAGAGACTGTGGATTTCTGGGAGGAAAAAAAAATTGGTAACCTTTTCTTTCTACTCACTAGGGACTTCTCACTTAAAACTCTCACAAAACAAAACTAAGTATAATTTCAATTTGCATATTTGGATTCTTTCTGAAACTTTGGATCAAAATCATCACACAGAATTCTGTTCATAGGAAGGGTTATAAATTAACCTATTATATAAAATTAAGTGTCTTCTGTCAACACATAGCCATGGACCAAATGAGATACATAAGTGAGGTTGGCTGTTCAACCATTTCTAAGAAGTGAAATATGGCACCTCCAGAAAAGCTAGGAAACAAGGAGGACCCTATGAAAGACATACACAGTCCCCCAGAGAAGGGGAAAGTGACAAGACCTCCTGAGCAAATTGGGAGCATGGGGGAGGAAAGGAGTTAGGAGAAAGAGAAGGGGGAAAGGGGAAAAGAGAGAAGGAACATTGAGTCAGGGGAAGAATAGAGAGCAAGAAAAGAGATACCTTAATAGAGGGAGCCATTATAGGTTTTAAGAGAAATCTGACACTAGGGAAATGTCCAAAGATGGGATGACCCCATCTAACAATCTAAGCAATAGTGGAGAGGCTATCTTAAGTGTCCTTCCCCGATAATGAGATTGATGACTACCTTATATGCCATTCTACAGCCTTCATCCAGTAGCTGATAAAAGCAGAAGCAGACACCCACAGCTAAACACTGAGCCAAACTCCTGGAATTCAGTTACAGAGAGGGAGGAGTGATGAGCAAAGGGGTCAAGGCCAGGCTGGAGAAACCCACAGAAACTGCTGACCTGAACAAGGATGAGCTCATGGACACCAGACTGATATCTGGGAAACCAGCATAGGACCAACCCAGACCCCCTGAATGTCGGTGTCAGTTAGAAGAACTAGGCAGTCTATGGGGCCTCTGCTAGTGGAGCAGTATGTATCCCTAGGATAGGACTTTGACAGCCCATCCCACATGGAGGGATATTCTCTCAGCTTAGACACATGGGGGAGGGCCTGGGCCCTGTTTCAAATGATGTGACAGACTTTGAAGATCCCCCATAAAAGGCCTCACCCTCCCTGGGGAGCAGAATGGAGATAGGATGGGGATTGGGGGAGACGGGGAGAAAGGGAGGGAGAGGGAACTGAGATTGACATTTAAACAAACTTGTTTCAAACTGAAATTATAGAATAAAGAAACTGAGCTTTCAAAATTAAAGAAATAAGGAGGAAAAAAAAGAAGCATGGAAGCCCACAGAAACTCAACTCCTTAGTATAATCTTCTTTTTCATGCATTTTAGGATTAGCAAGTTTCTCATTAAATGGGGCACTAATAAGAACATGCTTAATGCTAGCAACTCATAAATGCCCTTGTTTCCAAATAAATCATATTCTTAGAGAATTATAAAATAAAATCCCCATTAAAAGATTGTAAATTATCAATAGCAATTGGCTTAAAGTCTATTCCTGAACTGTAAATAATCTTTCAATATTTCTTCAGAAGAAATAATGAGACAGTAGTTACCAATGTAATGAATCTCATACCCTTCTATGAATGACGTGAGACTTAACAATTCTAGATTCAGACAAGTCACCAAGGAGTTATTTTTTGCAGTGTTTATACAGATGTCTTTAACAGTTATCCTCGACATGCAGGGTACCTCTATGGATCTCTGCTGAGGGAAAAGATGGCTATGTATTTGATTTCTATGATGAGTACTTTGTATTTTATTAAAATGTTATGATGTCACTAGGAATGCCAGCTAATTGTGGTCCTCTGAGAAAGCTTATCCGTTGTTCTGTAGCATTTTATAGCAAGCAAGTTCATAAGAAGAGTAATCCCATTTTGATCCATAACTTGGTATTTGCTTGCTCCGTATGCAACACTAAGTGCTGCCCAGAACCAGAAATGTTATAAAATTGCATTTTTACATCTTCTTAGTGTGCTCATCTGTTCTTTTCCTTTGGTATCTTTACTGATTTATTTTTCATCACTCTTTATTTCCCAGCCTGTGTTGTAACACTGCATCGATTCAATTTATTGCCAGCTATGCAGCAGAAGCCAACTGTGACTCCACAGTCTAGTGTATATGAGGCACACACAGCTCACAGGTTCTTTCCTTTATCCTAAAGCTGAACAGAGATGCAATCATGGTCTACTTGCACCATGAATGGCTTATAAACATTGAGGTGACATGGCTCCCTTTGGTTTCAGAAACTTAATTAGATGGAAAGAAAACATGAAATAAATGAAGATAGAGTTGTTAAATAACAGTGGGGTTTAGTTATATTTGAAGGCAAAAAAATGAGAATGCAAGGAAAATTTTTATGAGACAGTATAAATATGATTAATGTTTTGGAATGGTTTATTAATGCATTTTAATTTTTTGGCTTATGGCCTCTCTAGGCTTACATTATGTTATATAGCATTATAATGATATGATATAGCTAATGTGTCATGAACTGTAAGTTACTAAAAACAATTATGTGATTACTATTACTTGTGACCAATACTGTTTTAAGATGAAAATATCACTGGTCTCATTTAGAAACTAAGGTTAAAGAAGTATCTTTGGATAGAGGAGTCTCCCCATTTTGGTCGGTACCCCCAAGAACTCAATGTCCAGTCCAGTTGATGCAACATGCAAGAGGATTTAATGAACGGGATACATTTGCGCAAACGGGCTCCCTCAGCACACAGGCTAGAGAAGCAACATTTTCTGGGCGTGGGTACTTTTAAAGAAAAAAAACCACAAGCTTAAGGTGGGGCTGTGACCCACTGATCATTGAGTATGTGACCAGTTCATGGGTTCTCCCCTTGAGGCCGGGTGGTCTCACTGTACTGATCAGCAGACCTTAGGGCCTTGGGGTGTGCTAATTAATCTTGTCTGGGCAAACTGGAGTTGCAGCTGTTTCTTTGTTTCTTAAGGACCCTATTTACCACCTGCTGACACACTGATCTGAGGGGCAGTGTGAATTCTTGGTATCCTGCTATCTTAGGGCCTTATGAGGGAAAGTTGTGGGTGGTTAGCAAATTCCAGGGAACTGATAGTAGCCTGGGTTAGCTTACTAGGTCAGACTGTCCTTCATTTTAAGTGAAGGGTTTCCTTAACTTAACTTTTTGTCTTTCAGTTTTTATTAAAAATACATTTTTTAACACAATATATTCAGGTCACAGATATCTTCCTTCATCAACTTTCAAATACTTCCTACCTCCCAACCTGGCTAATTCCATGCCTTGTTTTTTTTTTTTTTTTCTCAAAATGAACAAGATAAAGAAAAAGTACAAGAGAAATATAACACACGGGCACACACACACACACACAAAAATTAAAACACAAATTGTAAACCCTCATCTACAAGTGAAAGACCAGTAAGGTAAAAATTGTCAAACAAAGCAATGAGACAAAAGCCTTCAAAAATAGTGTTTAGTTCACTTAGTGTTTCCCATCTACTGTTGGGTGATGGGAGATGTTATTCTGTATATATGTTTCTCATACTGGTTAATAAAGCTCTGTGGCCAATAGGAAACAAGATAGGCGGGGCTAGGAGACCAGGAGGAGGAAAGGGGAAGTAGTAGGGAGGGGTCAAGATGTAGAACATGGAGGGAGGAAGACGAGACGACCACGTGGAAATACTTAGATAAGTAGAAATGGGTTAATAATTAAGACAGAGCTAGCCCATAAACAATAATGGTAACTGGCCAACAGGATTGTATCAAATACAGAGTCTCTGAGTGTTATTTGGGGCTCACGTGGTGGCGGGACCATAGCGGCAGGACCTGCGGCAGCTGGCGGGGGGAGAACCTGCCTTAACAGTTGGGCATAGGCCTGAACTTAAGTGTGGTTTGTATACCCAGTGAGACTCTATTGGAGAAACTATTTTTTTTTCTTTTTTATAAGTGGTTGTCTATTGGAGATAGCTTTCTTGGGTATGAATGGAGCTTGTGTCCACTTCCATCTCTTAGAAGTGAGACCCCAGCTGGCTTGGATCTGTACAGACCCTGTACATTTTGCCACAGTCTCTGTGAGTTCATGTGTGTGTCCCTGCTGTTTGTTCTAGTAGACGTGTTTCCTTAGTATCATCCATTCCCTCTGATTCCTTCAGTCTTTTGCTTCCTCTTCTACAGAATTCCCTGAACCCTTTGATGAAGATGTGCCTCTTAGAACTGGACATTCCAAGGTCTCTCATTCACTGCAAAATGTCCAGTTGTAAGTCTCTGCATCCCCATCTACTTCCAAAGGAAGCTTCTGTGACAGGGCCTGAGTAAGACACTGATCTATAGGTATAACAGAATGTTATTAGGCCAGAGTGTTATGATCCTTTAGCAACAAAACAACAGTATCTGGTTTTCTCCTAGGGCCATGGCTTATCTAGTCTCATTTTCTTGGCTATCCCAAGCAATGAAGGCTTAGTCCTTCAATCTAATCAGATAATGATTGGTTATTCCTACAACTTTTATGACACTTTTGCAATACTGTATAATGCAAACAGTTCACCAATGTAGATCAAAGGGTTTGTAACATTTTGGGTGTTTAACTTTCTCCTCTGGTAGTGTGCAGAGATCTTCCAGTACCATGAACATTAGTCCATAGGAGTGAAGGTTGGCCACCAGCTTATCTTCTCCATGTTCATAAGATATGTAAGTGTTATCTTCCATAACAGGGTCTTACCAGTTTCTGGAGAGCAAATAATAGCCTTGGCAATAGACTGAGCTGTTGGGGGGGGGTTCCTTGTACCCTTTAGCCAACAACTCAATTAGATGTAAACTATTCCTGACAATGCAGTTTTCACTGGGTGAAAAGAGATGTATAGCTGGGGCTTTGTCTCCCCTGTTATTCAATAGCTCCATTTAGATTTTTCTGATATATGTGTATATTTTGTGAACCTTTTACTGTAGTAGATGCCCATATGACTCCACAAATGGTCCTTAGTGTTAGCTGTCCTTCCCCATATTCTCTCCTGTTGCTCATCTTTCCTCCACCTCTTCACTTAATCTTTCCACCCCATTCTCTATGCAGCCTATTCACAACTGCATATTCTTTTTCCTCCTTCTTGGGAGACCTTTCCTTCCCCACAAACCCTTACTCTATACCTGACCTCTGTAGTTATATGGATCACAGCATGTCTATCATTTTATTAAAAGTTAACATGAATAAATACATTTTTGTCTTTTGGGTCTGGGTTACTTCACACCATATGTGGGGTTTTTTTGTTTTTGTTTTCTTGTTTTGTTTGTTTTTTTGTTTTGTTTTTCCTAGATCCATCCATTTACCTGCAAATTCATTGTTTTAGCAGCTAAATGTGTAAATTACCACATTGTCTTTATCCATTTATCTGTTAATGGACATCTAGACTGTTTCAATTTCTGGTTATTATGAATAGAGCATCAATTAATATGGATTAACAAGAGTATCTGTAGTATGATATGTGGTCCTTTTAGTGCATGCCTGGGTGATATAACTGGATCTTGATGTATATTCATTCCCAAGTTATGGAAGGGCTGACACACTGATTTCCACTGTAGCTTTACCAATTTGCAGTCCTGCCTGCAATGGATGAGTCTTTTCCTTTTCCCTACATCCTCTCCAGCATTAGTTGCCATTTGTTCTGTTGTTGTTGTTTGTTTGTTTGTTTTTTGTTTGTTTGTGTTGACCATTATGACTGGTATAAGACAAAATCCCAAAATAGTTTTTATGTGCATTTCCCTGATAGCTAGAGATATTTAACATTTCTCAAAGTGTTTTCCAGACATTTGTGTTTCATTTTTTGTGAATTATCTATTTACATCTATAGCCCATCTTTATTCAGGTTATTTGTTTTTCTTGGTGTTCAGTTTTCTTAGTTTTTTATATATTTCAATATTAAACCTCTACTGATGTGTAATTGTAAAGGTATTTTCCCATAATGTAGCCTGATGCTTAGTTTGAGTGCTTGTGTCATCGGTTATACAGAAGCAGTTTGGCTTCAGAAGGTCCTATTTATTAAAATTTTTAGTGTTTGTGTTTTTGCTGTTTGGTTCAGAAAGTCTTTGCCTATGCAAATGAGTTCAAGACTTTTCCTCGCTGTCCCTTCCATCACATTCAGTGTATATAACCTTACATTGCAGTCTTTTATCCATTTGGAGTTGGGTTTCGTCCAGAGTGATAAATATGTGGGTGTATTTTCATTGTCTGCATGTAGCCATCCAAGTTGACCACCACCATTTGTCGAAGATGCTGTCTTTTTCCCAGATTGTATTTCTGGCTTCTTTTCCAAAAATCAGGTATCCCTGTGTGTGTGGGTTTATGTCTGGGTCTCCAATTCCATCACATTGATCAACATGTCTACTTAATGCCAATGTCATTTTATCAGTTTAATCAATCTTACTTTCTTTCTCCAAGAACCAGTTCTTCGTTGCATTGATTATTTGTGTTTTTATTTATGTTTTATTTATTTCATTCCTGACTTTGATTATTTCTTACAGTCAACTACTTTTTGGCCATTATTTCCTCTTGTTGCTCTAAAGATTTCAGGTGTGTAGCTAAATGACTAATATGAGATCTCTCTAGATTTTTATGTAGGTACTTAGTGCTATGAACTCGCCTCATAACTGCTTTCATTGTGTCCCGTAAAGTTTGGGTATGTTATATTTTCATTGTCGTTCCATTCTCAAAGTTTTTAATTACTTTCTTGATTTGTATTGACCAATTTTTTCATTTAGTAGTGAGTTGTTCAGTTTTCATGAGTTTGTAAGCTTTCTGTTATTTCTGTTGTTTTGATATCCAGCTTTAATTTGTAATCTGTGCTGTGCAGACGGGAGGCAGGATGTTGTTTAGATCTTCCTATAGTTGTTGAGACTTGCTTTGTATCTGAGTATGAGGTCAATTAAAAGTAACACCTCATGATATAGTTCACTTCAACCCTTCTTGTAGAAAAAAACCCTGTGGACCAAAGTCACAACCCCAAGGGCATTTCCCTGGGCACTTTAGGGTTCATTTGTGGGTTTCCATTTAGGTGTTAAATACGATGCTTTATTCTGAACATCTTTTCAGAAGAAAAGGGATCAGGCATTCTGAAAAAGATACTTCAGCTCCTTGTGACCAGGATTCTTGGTTTTAATTGGCTATGAAGGCAATGGTAACTTGGCTCTGCTGTTGTCCATACAGTGCCTTACAAAAATATATCAGAGAATGGACAGATTATGTATTGTTATATGTTTTGATCCTTTTTAGGCAGTAAGTTGAGATTTTTTTAAAATACAGGGAATCATATGAATGCAGATAGAAGAAATTAGCAGGAAAAAAATCTCTTTACAAGTTGCAGAGTCCAGAACATTCATGAATTTACATAACATAATTTCAGTGATGTCTGGTTAAATAATGTAAGTTATAAGAAAGGTAACCTAAAAGCTGTCTTTTGAAGTTCTTTTGTAGACCTCAAATCTGGAAGATGGTTTATGAGAATCAGTTTTTTATTTAGAAATTAAAAGTTACTAAAGAAATAAAGGGTAATATTAAAAGTCAAAGATACCTATTATGACAGATTATTCTGTGAATTTCTATAAAACACAATAAATAAAATCCAGAAGAAAAATTGGTTACCATATCCTTCAATTTAGAAAAACAAATTGGCAATTCAAATACAGACAACAAAAATATGTAAAGGCCATTCAAGAAGAAAAATAATAGGTATTGGAAATGAAGTTGTAGATTACAGGGTACTAAAGGCACACTCAAATGTCAATCCAGAGTTCCAGCTGTGATGGTGAAGGTAGTTGTAGAAAAAGCTGCTAAAAATGTGCATAGAACAATTGCTTTGATCTGAAGTCATGAAGACTCAGCTGCCTTTCAGGACCATTGATGACTGAATCGGGCAAAAACTCCAGAAGAAACCTAAGAAAATAAACACAGACCTAAGAATGTTCAGAGCAAAACTTCAAAGCCAGCATTGAATTCATTTTCTAAGACAAAGACACCCTAGAGCAGGACAGAAATTTCTATAGAAAAGACTGAAAGGATAGAGGAGAAAATTGCCTGTGCTTCTGAGCAGATTAAAGACATCCAATGACTGACGAGGTAGGAATGAAAGTGAAGAAGTCTACTGACAGAATGCAACCTCCATGAGGACCACTGCTCTGTGGATTGACAGCTCACTGGCAAACCACCTTGGGTCCCTGTGGTGCTTCTGCCTTCAGTTATTAGCACAGCTCTCATCCCTGGCTCAGTTGTTTTTGTTGTTGTTTGTTTGTCTGTTTTTTGTCATTATCTACTTGTATTTCATTTTTTGCCTATTTATTTAGTGTTTTTATATTTCAGAAATGACTTTAAGTTTCAGATATAGATCTTAAATGAATTTTGATAAATTTACCTCTAAATATCCTACAGTTATTTATCTGAATAATCAGATTATTCTGAGATTATCATATGCTTAACTCCAGTTTATGCTGTATGTGAGTGAACTCCATCTTTTTACATACTGGTCCTTTCATTGCTAAGTATCTTGTTGCATCTTTGCTTAGCTGAGGATAGACGCTGGTTTCATATATATATATATATATATATATATATATATATATATATATATGGGGTTTTATTTTGTTGGTAGATAGAAAACATAATTTGACAAGCTATTAGAGCCTTGTAATATTTTCTCCTTAACACTATATGTGTATGATCCCTACTATTTTATGTTAAAGTTATATAAAACCAAGATAGTATTATTATTATGTTTGTATTTTGTTTTTACCTGTCTACTGGAAATAATCTACACACTAGTAATTAGATATTGATTCCCGTGCTAATATTGCCTGATATTTATGGCTCCTTATACACTAGCTTGAGTGTTCATTAACTCAAAAAAATGTTTCCTGGGGCTTCCAGAAAATGGGTTTTGCATGAACCATCATCAACTCAACATGGGCCCCCAACAGTTACTATGCTTATTTAACCACTATGTCCTCCAATTCTTAGATATAGAAAACAGAAAAAAAAACACACAACTGAAAGTTGGACCTTGTGAACATCAGCTCCCCATTTTCCTCCCCCTTCTGTCCCTGTCAACCTCAGTTCTCTCCTCTGTTTCTTTGACTATTTTAGATTCTTAATGCAAATAAAATTAGGTGACATTTCCCCTTTTTACGTTTCTCATGCAGGAAGGATTAAGTAGTCTTTTCCTTTATTAATTTAACAGTTTTTGAGCTGCATCGTGGCTTTAAGGTGGATTCCCATTGTTACAAATGGCACCATTTCTTTTACTGTTGGTGGTGCATGCCTTTAATCCCAGCACTTGGAAGGTAGAGGCAGATGGCTCTCTGTAATTTCGAGGCCAGCCTGGTCTACAGAGCTAGTTCAAGGACAGGCTCCAAAACAATACAGAGCAACCCTTTCTCAGAAAAAAAAATTATGGTATTATGTGTTGTGTATACTTGGCAACTTTTCCACTATACACATACACTTTGTCATTGTACATATAGAACATGTCTTTACAGATTTATCCACCAGTATACACCTAGGTTGTTTCTATAATTTGAATACAGTAATAATTCCAGTGAACATAGGCTGAAAATATTCTTGAGAGACCTATTTCAAACCTCATGAAGGCAGCAGTAGTAGAAATTCTTGATATTTTAATTTACTTTTAGTTTTTATTGATATGTATGTGTGTGAATTTATGACTCGTGTGTGTGCCCATGTAAGCCAGAAGAGGATGTTCTAAAACTGAAGCTGTAGGCAGTTGTGAGCCACCAGACTTGGGTGATAGGAATGAGACTTGGGCCCTGAGAAGAGCAACAAGTACTCTCACCCACTGAGCTATCTCTTCAGTCCCAAACGTTCCTGTTTTATCATTTAAATGTGGGGAGATTTCAGAGGAGCAGAAAGAGGATCTCAAATGGTCCACTCAGGTCCAGGTTCAACCTCTGGGTAACGGGATCAGTTCTGTAAGAGGACTAGGGACTTTGCTATTTCTTAGCCTAGCAAATGTGTCAAAATTAGGCAAGTCACATAACACTGTTATTTGATGTCTTGAGGGTATTTTCCCCCTCTAATAAGCATATTTTCCAAGAACGTAAGTGGTAAATAATCTCAAAGAAATGTTTCTTAGGACTTTAATAGCTACAGTCATACTACAACTGCATACATACTAATTACATGACACGTGACATGAAGAACCCTCCTATCAGAGTGCTGTATTACATATAGACAGGAAGAATGAAAAAGAAAAGCAGATCTTTGGGGTAAATTGAGTTTGATCCATTTTTCCTTTTTATTATTTTATTGATATAATATTTTATTAGAATTACAAAAATTATTGACAAAATTATGAATATTAAAAAGATACTAACCTCTTTTTAGTAATTCCTTGTCCTAATTCATGCTTGGAGGATTGTACATGAATTACAATTGTATGTCAATTACAGATATGCAGTAAAACAGCAGTAAAACAATGCTGTTTTCAAAGTCTCTTGAAGAAAGAGTTTTTGAAACCATGCCAGGAAGAAAAAAAATATCTTCACGTATCTGAAAAACAAATTACCTAGTATTTGAATTTAATGATAATGTGTTTAGTATTTCCTGATATAACATGATGACATTATTATAAAGGAAGTTATGTGAGTCTGAGTAATTACTTGTTAACTATGTATTTAAAAAATAGCTAAATGAGATGTCCTGTGATAGTAAGAATCTAATTGACCCCATTACAGTCTCATTGAAATTTCTCATGTTTGTATGTTTGCAGCATCTTTCACACAGATCTGCAATTGCCATCTGTACTAATTAAATATATTTTCACCATAATTAAGTCAAAATATATTACATTTAACCCATATGAATGAAAGTTTAAAATAAAAAATGTACTAAGAACAGATAATTGAAATTGCTTATAATATCTTCATATGAATTTAATATTTATTTTGCTATATTAATGATTTCTGCCTTATGGTATGGAATTATATTGAGCTGTAGTTTCTAAAAAAACTATACTGTAAGTGCCATCATGATAAGTTTCTTATATCTGGGCCCATAGGCTATAGAGTATATCATATCACACTGTCAGCATATGAATAATATATAAAACTCATAGTAATTGGTCCACAGTAATGCAGGCTTGTAGATGTCAATTTTAGCAGACAGAAAGTATTGCAGAGTTAATATCATCTCTTTTACATTTTAGAATATAAAATTAAATTTTGCATGTTGTCTCTTGGTTTATTGATTGTTTTATTTACATTGGAGATTTTCACTGACTACCTTGTCTGATGAAGCAATTTATATTGAGAGCAAAATTTTCCTGGAAAAATATAAGAGAACATAAAATGCACAAGTAAAATACATACTATAACCAGATTGTTGCCCAAAATAATGAAGTTTTTTAAAGATATTTTTAAAGTTCAAACTGATATATGTGGCTATATAGTGACATATATATGTATATATATATGGACAATTACCAGGTCAAACTCAACATATAATATGATTACTACACTCTATGAATCAGAATAGATTTTGGGTCTCTTGGTATTTGTGACTATAGAGTAAGGAATAAGACCTAAAATATATAAGTAATGAAGTGGGGTCCCTGTAACAGCACCACATCCTTATTCCTCATCGCCAAAGAAATTTCAGAAAATGGTATTTATCTATGTATTATCTATCATCACTCCTTAACCCACACTGAATCTCATGAGCATAGAATTAACACAAAGAAAGTTGTCTGTCTGTCTCTCATTATCCCTGTCATCTTCAGAAATGGATGTAATGGCTATGGATGAGAGTATGTGAACAGATATTAGTGGGTAGAAAACCATAAGCACATAAACTGTAACATAAATGAATTGAGATTAGGGCCATAACAATTTTTAAGTTTTAAAAAAGAAAGGGAAAGAGCTTTTAGACATGATGGTACATGTCTATGATCTTAGCACATGAAAACTAGCTTATGAGTGATTTTTAGCCTAAGGATCATATTTAAATATAAAATATGTTTAATAATTTTGCTATTTAAATAAGAAAAATTCCAGAAATAAATTTATTTTTAAAACCTCAGTTTTGTCATAGTAAGATATGAATGGTTATACTAAATCCTAGGTCTATTTTAGATGTGAATATGAGAATAAATATAACACACCGTCGGGATTAATTAATTGCTAAAACTGATGTCAGCATCATTAAGAAACAAACAGCATTGTCATTGCATTAAAAATATGCATAAACTGCACAAACCTGATGCAATTTCTAATAAGTGTGGCTCTTTCCCCATACTGCTGGATTTCCCCTCAGCCACTCAGGAAATTGAGAGCTTGCATAGAAAATTATAATGGAGGTGAAAACTCCTCAACTTCTCCCAAGAATTCAATAGTTTTGTCTATTTCTAAAATGCTGAAATAAGTAAACATTTAAATATCTATCAGAATGCTTTGGCATGATGGACACCACTAACCCTTAATTGTCTAATTCATTTATTCAGCCAAATGATCTTCGAATGCATGTGGAGATAGAATGTTCTTCAAGCTGTTCAGACACAGTCACTGCTCTTGTGAATACAGTATTCTTGCGTTATTGTCCATTTGGTAAATAGTATGCATATTGCATCGATGTTGCTAATTTTATTGCACATTTGGCAAATAGTGTAGATATTGCTTTATTACTATGACTACAATAAATTACATAAACATCTCAAAAAAGGGATGAATTTTATGGGTGCAGAGGTTTTAGTTTGCCATGGCAGGCAGTGCTGTTGGAGAAGTGCAGATTTTGGGGATGAAAACAATATGGGGTGGCTCATGCCACCTCATATTACAAATACATTCAGTCTATCTTTAAGAATCCCAATTATCTTAAAATTTCTAACAGTGTTCTGGGTGTGAAGACATGTGCCTTTAATCCCAGCACCCAGGACGTACAGATAAGAGGATCTCTGAAAGTCTGAGATCAGAAAGCTCTGCATAGCAAATTCCAGGTCATCCAGAACTACATTGAGATAATTTGTCTGAAAATACAATAACAATAAAATATAACAGCATTAAGAAGTCTACGACAAAGCAAAGTCATAGCCGTGGGCCTCTAAGGAATGATGATGGTGATGATGAGGATAAAGTTATATTCTTTCAGTATACAGCAAGAAATACATGAACCAAGTGGATGATGTAAAGCTCTTTTGCCAACTCAAATTGTAGCTGTTCATCCTCTTACTATGGCTACAATGGTCTCTGGGTGCCAGTGTCTGAAATGAACAAAATTCTTTGTAAACATAGCATTCACCAGCACTCCATTTCAAAGCAAAGTCCAAAATGAGTTTGCTGTCTTATACTTTAGAGCCTGCAGTGGGGAAGTCTCTTCCCTCCCTGAAATGGTGACTGGACACACTTTACATTATCTTTGCATTTAGTCTCTTTTTAGTGGTGCTTCACACTTAAAACTCCCTTCTGAAGGGAGGAAGGACGTATTGTAAGAGACAGAGGGGTCAAGGACATCACAAGAAAACCCAAGAAACAACTAACCAGGCTCTTAAGATCTCACAGAGTCTGAACAAACAAACAAGGAGCCTGCGTGAAACCAATCTAGGCCCTCTACATATATGTGACAGTTGGGCAGCTTGGACTGTTTGGGGAACTCAAAGGGAGTGGGGGCTGTCCGTAAGACTTTGGCTAGATCTTGGATGCCTATTTCTCATACTGGGTTGCCTTTCCCAGCCTTAATACAAGGGGTATTAATACAATGGTCTCTGGGTGCCAATGTCTGAAATGAACAAAATGCTTTGTAAACGTAGCATTACCTTACCACAATTTGAATAGAAACAAAGGAGGAGCGGATTGGGATGAGGGGTGGAAGGGAGGTAGGGGAAGGAGAGAAGTGATGGGAAGCTATGGTCTGGATGTAAAATAATCAATAATAAATAATAAATAAAGTCCATTTAAGATATCTCTGACTTCATTGTCTACCCCTTTTAAAGAGCTCATTTTCAGCCAATCTGCATGTTTTGTAGATCTTCCTGCTTCATTCTTTGCTCCCACTTCTCACTGTAGGCCTGACTACTGGAAATGAGCAGTGATCATGTCACAGAGAAGATGCTATGCTGT
Organism: Cricetiscus sungorus; assembly: GCA_030556225.1. NCBI lineage: Eukaryota > Metazoa > Chordata > Mammalia > Rodentia > Cricetidae > Cricetiscus > Cricetiscus sungorus. The sequence goes on along the minus strand of JANBXA010000600.1, from coordinate 58,410,876 downwards.
CTTAAAATTCTATCTGCTAGGGTAATGAGTCTTTATGTCTTGGTTCTTCCTCACTCGGTATTTTAAGACATGGGAAGATTACAACACCAATAGTCTAGTCTAATAACAATGTCTGTTCTCCTCTGAAACTTCACATGCACAGTATTCTATGCATTTGCATTGCCATTCTGGTTTTCTTAGATCCCACCAGAGTCACCAGTTAAGCTCAACTGATAGAATTTTCAGGCTTTTATATCCCAAATTTCTAAACACTTGCAGATTCTTCATGTAAACAAGTTCCAAAGGCCCAAATCCACGCCGATAGTCTTAGTTCCAGCAATGACCCCCTCCTTGTATTCTTTGTTCATCGATTGCCAGTGTATTGCTGTTGCAAAACACCTCAAATAACAACTTCAAAAAAGGGAGGATTTATTCTGAGTCATGGTTTCAAAGTATTTAGTCCTTAATTCATTGGCCCAATGTGCTTTCTGCACATGGCAGAAAAAGGCTGCATATGTCACAGTAGGCCAAAGAAAGAGAGCAAGAGAGAAATAGTAATTTCAAAGACAACATTCCCAAGGCCAATGTCTACCAGCTAGACCCACCATCTAAAGCTCCCATAGTCTCCCAAAATTATGCCAGAATTTGGGAACTAATATTTTTTAAAATGAGCCTGTAGGGGAGATTTCATATTTACACTATCACAATAAGTAAACAGAAATGTATGAAACAATTCCAGGTAGGATTGATGAGTAACAACAGCTTAGGGGTACATCTTAAACAGAACCATGGAATCATGAGCACAAATTCAAAGAGTGGAAGTCTGTCAAACTGGTGTTTCAGGCATAAAACAAAGTTGTCCATAACAATACTGTGTAAGGCAAAAATGAATAGTGATTTCAAATTTGGTAGGACAAAATGAGGTATTTTCAAGATCTGCTATCCCCATGTGAGGAGTCTGGATTTGTGTGTTTGATGGAAAGTGCAAGAGAATGAATTCTCTCTCCCTTGTGTGTTCTTTTGTTTGTTTGTTTGACACCGGGTCTCACTCTGCATTCCAGAGTATCATGGAACTCACCATGCAGCGCAGGTTGACCTCTTAAGTCATAGTGTTTTCTTTGAACTCACAAGCGCTGAGACTGCCAGTGTGAGCCACCACACCCAGCTGAGAGTGTTTATATTTTGAAGACAATTTTAATCAAATGGAAGCAGTGAGCAGATCAGGGTCCAATACAGAAAAAGGTGGCTATAAAAGATGGTATAAATTTGTAATATGAGTTTTCCACAGAAGTCATGACTATAGTGATGGTTAGTTGTATATTATTAGTGGGTAGAGAGGCCAATGAACATTCTCAGCTTCATATTATATGCCCTTTTGCAATGATGCAGCCATTTAGCTATAGTGCAGATGCACATAAGCTAAAAGAAACCAGCATTCTGGATTTATATGAGCATAATTAAAAGTGAAACAACTGTGGATGCCAATAAAATATTTACAGACAAGATGTGGAATAAAAGGAAAGATGGCTGTGGCAATCACCTTGTGAAAAATCATTTTACCAAAGCCTAACACACTTTATTGAAAAGGGTTGAATTGATCACAAAAAGAAATACTCTGTCATAATTTTAACACAGTCCGTGGAACTATGACACTTTTTCTTTCCTTCAAAGCCATTTATTGTAAAAGCTTATTTCAACTGATGTTCTTTGCTTCCATCCTGATAAATCAATTGCTTCATTTCAGGGTTTACCTGCAAGTCGGGTGAGGTATAGAGTAGATGATGTGCAGTTTCCATACCCTGCCAGTATTTTTGATGTAGAGGAAGATTCTGGAAGAGTAATAACTCGTGTCAATCTTAATGAAGAGCCTACAACAATTTTTAAGGTCGGTGTGCCATTTTCTTTGTGACATCTATTTGACATTTAACACTGAGGGTTTTGCTTAACAGTTGTCAATATGATTTTCTTTGTATTTTTCACCTCTTTAGTTTTTAAAAATAACTTCTCATTAAAACTTGGAAATTGTATTTTAAAATAAAAGAATTACTCCATATTGTATATGTTTGGAATAAGTAGATGCTACCACTTGATCTTATAATGAGAGTCTATGCCTTACAATAATTATGATAGTCAGTCTGTATTCAATTATACACTGTCCACACCAATCAACACAAGTAATGCTTTTACCTAATAGCTATATGGTATCATGCTGTGGCAGAAAATACATTACATTTTTCTTTGTGTTTCGAATTTTACAATAGTAGATCATTATGTTGCTACTGTGTTTTTATAGCAAGCAACTCTATTGTTCTAAAATGACTTGCAGGAATGTCATTGTATGCCTGCTTACAAGCATAAGTGCCCGCAAGTATAATAGCAGAAGCAAAATCACATATTCTTGACAGATAATGCTTTTAGAAAATTTGAAGAAAAAATATCCATTAACCTAAACTGAGGTATTTTGCATTAATAACCAATAATTTCATAAGAATGTACATCTCTGTGAAAATGTTTGGCATGCCTTAACATAAATATTAGAGCACTTCTTTGTGTATTATGGTTGTTAAGGGAAACTACCAATTAATATTGCAGTAATAATACATAGATATTACCTCATGAAACTAAAACTTTTCAGTTTATATATTTGAGCAATTCCCATTGTGTACTGTATGGTCTTGGGTTTAAATGGACTAATTGTTTTAAGAGATTGCATAATAAAGTGTTAACTATAAAGGTTGTCTATTCTCTAGAGAGAAACATTTCTATTCTTTAACTTCTGAGAAAATTCACTGGAAAAAGTAATATTTTATAAGTAGGCTGATTATCATTTTGCCGTTGATACAACTAGAGTTAACACCTTTTAAGTTAGTGTGTTGATGCTACAAAAATGCAGTCTTTTTCTTATAGGCAGCATTGGATCTAGAAATCCATTTGGAATTACACAGAACATCATCCATATACTCTATAAGATGTTGTTTCTTTTTCTTAATAGCATTAGTAATTATTTTAATTTTTTTTAGTCAGGCAAATAAAAATGACATTATGTAGATAAATGTTTATGAAGAGTAAAGAAGAATGTGTCTGTTCTAACTATCTCTTTCTTGAAGGGAATAGAAAAATGATTATTTCTTCCCACAACTGGAACTAGGATCAAAATAGCAAAATCTGTGATGTCATCTGTGTTGGCAGTTTCTCCTTTGTATAATCTGTATGTGGATCTTGTCCCTTTTTTAGCTGGTGGTTGTGGCATTTGATGATGGTGAGCCTGTGATGTCCAGCAGTGCCACCGTGAGAATTCTCGTCTTACATCCTGGAGAGATCCCACGTTTCACCCAAGAGGAATATAGGTATGGATTTCTATAAGGTCTTAAAACAATGAGCTCTTAGTGTGATTTAAAGGCACTCTCAAAATTGATCTGAATTTATCAATAATGTTGGCTTTCAACTCTAGCTTGATTTTAATGTTAGGTTGAAACCTTTGAAGATAGATAATTATTAACAACCATTTAGTATGAAGTACTTTAGCACTACTTCAGTGAATAACTGATCCTTTGTTAATGATGAAGAAGTTTCGTTGAAATATAATTATATAGTTCTAAGTCATTAATAAACCTAGTGGTGAAAAATAGATGTTTAGTTCTCACTGTTGCCAGTGCAATGTGACCTCACTTTTGATGAATGATCTACAGCAATACTTACAGCAAGGATACTTTCAATTCATCAAGTGACAAGAAAATAATTCAGGAAAACCAATGAACTGAGACAGTCTAGGGAAAGTTGGAAATTGTTAGAAATATCTTGCTGGTCAGAATTCTCTTTCTTGTGCTCTTACAATGGCACCAAACAAACATGTCCTAGAATTCATTTTTAATTGTCATGGTAACTAGCCATCCAAGATTCTCTGAGGCACCAACATCATTGAGAACAGATTTCTACCCAGTCGTTCTTAGAAATGCCTTCTTGCTGTGTCTGCAGATGGCAAAGAAAGTCAGCTCTTTGTGCACTCTCATTATGTGGTCACAAACATGTATATACACAAATATGGATGTCACACCCATATATATATATATATATATATATATATATATATATATATAGTTTATAATTCTGTTGCCATCAGAAATCTCTACTCTTCTTGAGCCTTTATCAAGCTTTGCCTGAAGAAGACACGCATGGTTTTCTGAGAATTACACACACACACACACACACACACACACACACACACACATACGCCTGTAATAACAGGGAAAAAGCCAAGCTCCAAGCTGGGGCCCAGAGAAAGGGCTTGGGCTCCTTTGGGTAAAAGCTTGAAGCTTTGAGGCCAAGGGCTTGATGATAAGAATCTGGATATTGTTCATTTAGCTTCCTTTTCTATACGTCCTTGTTCAATACTAACTTTGAAAACCACAAATGCTTTGCTCAGTAAATAATTTAGCATTTTTGACTGTGCCTGAATATAAATACCAACTACAAATAGATTCTATTATTAAAATTACTAACTTAGAAAACAAAATTTTGCCAATTATCCGGTGCTATAATCAAAAGCAGTCATAAGGCCTCTTAGAGGATTCTGACCTTCAAGAACTTTCTAACAGTTCCAAAGTCTCTCTGATTGTGTCAACCCTTTGTTGTTCTGAATCAGAAAGGGGATTTAGCCATCTTGTAACTTAATGGTCATGGATAGACTGCTACATAAGAGTCAGTGTTACTGTTGAAATGGAGTCAGTGGAATTTGGTACTGAAAAAGATGGCCTTGCTTTCTATCAGATACCCAGGATATTTGGAAAACAAAAGACAAAAATAGTGAATATGAGCTAAAGGCATTGCTTGGGTGATTTATGCCAATATCTGCATCAAAGCACTTAGACAATGTGCTTCGTAAACCTTAAGTGGCTGGCTCCTAGGCACTTTTTTCAGCTTTGTTGATTTGGGACATGCTCATGGCAGTGTTTCTGAACTACCCCAAGTCCTTTCTACTTTCTCATGAGCATACAGACAAACTGTTTCCTAAGTCCACTTATGGACTTATGGACTTATGGACTTCTGTTGTATGAGAAGTCACACAACAGAGCTATACTTTTGGAAATAAAATGTGGTGCTGAACGGTCTTTACCATATGTTGGCCTGGTGGAACCTTTCCGCCCAGGAATACCTGAAATACAGAGTAAACCCAGGGCAACCCTGTCAGCAATTTGTTAACAAAGGTAAAAATACAAGATAAGAAATTTACAAGTCTAGGGCTACAGAGATGACTCGGCCATTAAAGGCTAGGCTTACAACCAAAAATATAAGAAATTTACAATTCTGTCTTGTGCCATTTCAAATGATACAAATTGATACTGTATTGATTTGAAAGAACTCATCACATAAATAATCATCCTGAAAGTCATTCTCATTCATGCTGCAACATTTTTTTGTGTGTTTTTCGTCCTTTTGAAAGCATTGTCTACAAGGAAGATTCCTGTCATTATATTTTTCAGTCACTTGCTGTGGCTATGTTCTTATGCAGTTGTGGACTACCTTAATGAAAGTGGGGTTTAAATGAGTCCACCATACCCAAGATAAATAGGTATTTATTAGGAAAGCACTTGCACAAATAAGAGTAAATAACCGTCTCGATCTTTCGGCTCCAGAAGATGTAGTCTCTCTCTGCCCTTCCAATGCTCCCAACAACCTAAGAGAGCATGAGCCAGCCCCTCCTCCACCTTATAATGGGTCACATTTACAGTTGAAACCACACCCAAAGGGTGTGGCCACCACCACAAGTTCAATTGGCAAGGCAAGATGCCACTACACTTTAAAGTCCATCCTGGCTGCTTTCTGGTACAGAACCATGATGTATGTGTAAGATGCTTAAGGCCTTTGTTCTCTTACTTTTAAATCCACTCACCACTTCGTCAGTCTATGCATCACTTCCAGAGGGCAAAAGAGGCATCAATCTATGATTACCTGGAAGATGCTTTACACTGGTGTCACTCCTGGTGCCAGGAAACACTAACCTATTTCCCACAATTTGGCTGGACCTGACAGTTTATTATTTGGTTTAACTGAAATCCTTGCTACAAGGTTAAATATGCTGGGTATTTTTATTGTCATTTTTACTATTCTGTGCATATATTTATAATGGAGGGAGCACATGTGTCCGTGTCTGTGTGTGTGTGTGTGTGTGTGTGTGTATACAAATTTATGAAATCCGTCCTTTCATTTCTTGGTGGGCTTTAGGAATCAAACTCAAGTCCTCAGGATTACAAAGTGAATATGTTTCCCCATTGAAGCAACTTACTGACCTACACTGCCTAGATTGTTCACTTGCCCCTTTTAATCTTGAAACCAATGTGAAGATTAGGGAGTTGTTCAGACATCAATACTACAGTAATTAGATTCATTTCCTTAGATATTTTCTGATCCATTCCTCTTGAGGCCATCATCCATTTCATTATTGACCTCCTCTTCCAAGTAGTATGACTAAAACTGAGATAAAATGACATTAACAGCCTACTGGAAATTATTGGTAGGTATCTTGACATGGTTTGAGCAGTTAAGGAATGAAAACTCCATGTAATTGGTAGTGTTATTAATATGAAATGTGTACATAAATTAACATGTATTAAATATATTTAATTTACTCATTTTATTTTAATATGCAAGCATATAAACAAGTCCTCCTTTTATATGTATATTTAAAGTCTATATTAATATCCATTAAATTTCTATTTGTTTTCCTTAAAACTTTACCTAATTAATCATAAACATATTGAAATTATCTCATATATCAAAATAGTAAAGTCCTGCAACAATAAATTACCACATTTATCATGAGACTTAGAAAGCAACAATCTCATTAGAGAAAATTCCCATGTGAGAGGATTGGAAGGGAATAAGGGTCAAGCTGGGGAAATTTAAGAGAAATATATACTATGAGCCCAAGTTAAGAGAAAGGGAATATTAGGCCAAAACATCGCAGCATTCCAAGCTTTATAGTCACATTGAAATGAGTACCATCCCACTTAAGTGAGTGTCTACATGACAATCAGGTTGTCCATAGGTTATAGGACAAGCCTGCCATCTCTGTGTCTCTGCTGTCCTCATCATTAACTGCAGTTAACCACACAAAATTCCATAGTGTAACACTTAAAATGTGGTCCAGATGTATCTCCTCTGGCTGTAGCCTCAAAATGCAACCTAAACTACAACATCTTCATGTTGAATGAGAGGGTTCTTGTCTTTCATTATTTAGCATCTCTTGGGAAGGTATTGCATTATCATGAAAAATTCATTTAACATGTTTCTCCATTACCCTATGCAAGAATACTAAAAATCCTGTTGGTAGTTAAGGTTGGATGGTTATCCGAGAATGGATTGGCTTTTGTAGGTCAAATGTGTTAGCACCCTGAAGAATGACATTTGATCTTCATCTGAGGGTGGCAGACTGAATCATGTACACACTGGAATTCACTTGCCTTCAGGTTGAGAGTAAATATCATGGAAAGGTCAATATGTCTAAGACAGACCTATGCAGTCTAAATGTGAATATTGATTTTGGGTGGAAAATGCAGTGTCTTACTCCATTTATCAAAAATAATTATTTTAAAATTTTCCAAAAAATATAATGTGTATGTATATGTATGTATATATATATACATGTATATATATATATATATATATATATATATATATATAGAGAGAGAGAGAGAGAGAGAGAGAGAGAGGAGAGAGAGAGCTTTGTTATAGCGTTGGTATTTATTGATGATAGAGATTATCAATTTTATTGTTAAATATTTCAAATTTAAGATTATACTTATAGACAGTTAAAAAAAACTGTGTTCTTAAAGTATAGTCCCTATGAAAACTTGTAACTATATGAAAATAAGAAAAAGATCAAATGTTCCAAATATATTTTTGTTAATTTCTTAAGTATTTTGCTAGTCCTAGAGACTAGAGAAATATTACTCTGTTTCTACTATTATTCAATTTTAATATATCAAACCCAGGTAAAAGACAATTATATATAAGAACATCTTGATATTTTCCAAACTTTAAATATTCTTTAATAAAATATAACCTTCATAATTTCCATATTAAATTAAAATCTGGCATGTTACTGATTAAAATAAATTAATTTAATCACTAATGATAGTTAAATTTACATATAACTCGTAATTAAACTCAGTCTGGACATCTTTATATTGCTGTGAAATTAATATAAACTGGATAAAGAATTAATAGTCTACCTTCTAATATATAACAATGAGGAAAATTATAATTTATAATCAGAGATAGCCATTTTATGTACTAAACGATAAAAGTAGAAGCAAGGTTTTCACAGCAGTCCCGTGAGATTTCACTAGTCAAAGACTTGCTGCTGTGTTCTATTAAGGGACATTGCTTTGATCCATGGAAATCTTGATTTGCGGACTTAAAGACCTTTAACCAGCAAGAATATGAACTTAGGGAGAAAACACTGATTGAAGAAACTACAAAACAAGACAAGAAGATTTGTGTAAACATTCAAATATAGAGAGTGTTATTTGATGGTAAAGCTAGTCTACTTTTGTGTAGATCTGTTGTCCCACATAAAATCTCATATTTCCTGAATGTCTGTATCTTCTTCTGTCACTATTCAAGTCATTCCTCGAGTGGAAGAGAGTTTCTCTTTATATTTGAGAAAGGGCTTGGGGCATTTAGATTGAATCCATACACTGTCTCTGCCACATGGGACTGAACTTATTTGTATCTTCTGAGTTGTGGATGATTTAAGGTCTCTTATGTTCCAGTTTGGAGTTCATTGCTCACAGTTTTAATGGGTGGCATCTTTCTCTCCTTGTGGTAAATCTCTCTTTGTGGAGTATCCACTCTGGAGGTATGGTTCTGACTTGATGAGTCTAGAGATGCAAGCTGAGCCAAACAGAAGTGCCTTGATTTTATTATTACAAGAGAAATTTGAAAGTATTGAAAGGTGCCAACCAGAGAAAGCCATACTTTAGCACTCTGAATGGCAGTCAGATCTTCCCATTGAGTGTTCATTCATAATCAAGACACAGTTTTACTTTCAATTTATAATTGTGAACTCATTCATCTTCAGTCTTTCCTGGTACTCAGTAGCTGTGCCATTTAATTCATCTTCTGAAGGATAGCTACATTTTTTTTTCTTGTAAAAATTTAAAATATGGTTGTGTTCCTTAAACAGTGCACAGAAAACAAAATCACATTTATGAAAATCACATGTCAGAAAAAGGTATATCAGGCCATTGCAAACAAGAAAAAGCAAGGACTATTATATGACACGAGGAAGGTATAATTCAGAGGCAAGTTCTGAGGGTGTATATGCCCTTTCTCACTGATTAGATCATAACCTTAAGAGAGAGGGTAAAACTTCCTGCCTACTCTATCTTTACAATGCCCAAAGCACAGTCCTTTTCAAAGTAAAGAGACACACTCTGCATTAAGCTGCGGTGGTGGCCACAAAAACGTTGTCACAAATAAACTGAATCGTATGATTGCTAGAATCTCTCTCGACACACCTTTGATTTGTGGTACATGCCCTGTGGTTGGGTGCCCTGTTTCCTGCTATGTGTGAATGGAGCCTTGCTTATTACTGGCTTTTCCTGTGTGTATAAGTTACATCTCACTGTATAAATAAATGTAGTGGTTTCAAATAGCTGCAGGCTATTTCTTGTGATCCATGGGTTGCTTTGATAGAACTTGTGCAGGTCCAAGCTGTGCTTACATATGATGATATCAAGAAAAGAGAAACACACAAGCAAACCCAACTTAGCATATAATGAGCTACTGAGATAACTGAGAGGGTCAAAACTCAATATAAGCTCCACATTGCATGGGAATGGGGTTTTTATTAAGTGGTGTGCTAGAGGGGGGCTTGAGAGAAGGCTTAACAGTGAATATCACTGGCTGCTCTTCCAGAGGTCCTGAGTTCAATTCCCAGCAACCACATGATGATTCACACTCACTCTATAATAGGATCTGATGATGCCCTCTTCTGGTATTCAGAACACTCATGCATAAAATATTAATAAATAATTTTTGAAAAGAGAGAGCTGTGCTAGAAAGGTCTTTATGTTCACTAGTAGAAGTAGTTTTACAATGTGAAGGAGGGAATCCATAAAACAGAATAACCAGGTATGGGGGCCAATAACAGGATAGATAGTTGTTTTTTCTAATGACACTGTGTCAATGCAGTCAATGTCCCAAACCACAAATCTGGCAAGACGTGACTTTCTTAAAGATTTTACAGAAACAACAATATCAAATTTTCTAATAAAACTATAAGAACAATGAAACTGACAACTAAGAGGCTGGAAGAAAATTTCCTTAAGTTTAGGGAAATTTTTAAACTGTCTCAATTAATGCACCCTAGTAGAGTTCTGGATGGCCACTGAGTTTTTGGAGGATGCCTGAACATCTCTTCCTGTATTTTCTTATGTTCTTGATAAACCTATATCAGATGATTTTCCGTGGTGCCATGGGACAAATTAAAAACTGCGGTACCTCTCTAGTGTTAGCCTCCAAGTCATGTGATATTGCCTCAAGCTTACCACACTTGCACACCCTGTGCACAAATGGACATTTCCCTAGGTAACATTCTTATCTTGACAATAATTTGAGAAGTCCTTTGTATTCCTACTCTCACATCTTGATGCTGAAGGTGCCTTGTAAACCTCTGATAGCTTCTGTCCACATGGTCCTTGACTCGTTTGCTTATTTATAATTCTTCCTCAGAATCATGGGGTACTGCTATCTCTGAAGAGACCTGTCTTGGCACTATTTTTCTTAGTTAAATGTGTATAATTGGGTCACTCTGGCACAATTACCACAAGGTTACAATAATGGGAATTTCATTGAGTGTTTATTTCTTCTCATTTTCATTAAATTTTCTCATAGCAGACACAAAAATAGTTCCTTAATTGGTACTGATTTGCAAATATATTGAATTCCAGCATGTCAAAATAAATTAGATTTGTCTATCTCTAGAAGAAGGGCAACAGAGCCAGATTGGAACCATTGAACTTTTATAACATCTATGACAAACACTTTTATGCCCTAAACTGGACGGCATTTAAAATAATTAGGAGCTTTTTGTTCAGCATGCATACCATTTACTTTTATTATTACTTCTTGAACCCAAACATAAACCTTGATTTTAAACTGTGAGGTAGTTATCTCACCTCTATTTATACTGTAAAAATGGGCTCTAACATTTGGATCCCACAAAGTATGTTATTTTAGTATAGTTATTATCTAGATGACTCAGATATTTCAAAACATTTAATTGAAAAAGAATTATTGTACTATTTATTTTCCCAAACAATTAGAAATGTTAAAGACATATTAATTTGTGACACTAAGAAAAACTATGTTGTACTTTTTTTTACATATAAATTATTTTAAAGCTGATAGTCTTTTGGGTTCATATTTTATTTACAAAGGTTTATTTAAAACAGTAAGTTTAGAGTTATTTTGATCAATTTTCTTCTTAGTAAAAAACCACTGCTGTTTTAGTCCATGCATGCAGTGAAGCATTCATTATCCGGCAAGGCAATGCAATGGGTTATCATAACATGAAGCTATGTGGGAGACTAAAGTACTTGTGGCTAAAAAAAGACAATATTCTACTCCATGTAATTACAACCCCGTGGCATTCTGGGAAATGGGAGCAGAACTGGTAAACAGATAGGATAACTGGAGGCTAAGAGGAGAGCGGGAGCAGAGGAAATAATGGGATTTTGAAATCACCATAACAGTCTGCCTGGGACAGAAGTCCTGACTGTGCTGACAGCAGAAACAGGCATTTAACACACCACAACCTCCCCCAGTACACGCTGGGCTACACCTGTATCTGCTTGAATCTCTGAGACTTGTGTAAGCTTACTCTCACACAAGGCATGGGAATGCAGTATTAATATTCACCCTCACAGCAGGGAAATTATCTTACCTGACTGTGCCTTTCACTTCATTGTCCATGAAGTTTTTGTCCTTTTGTTTTTTGTTTCTCATTGCTTTTCTTTGGCAAAAATTACACGATGGGTTGTTATTCAGCTGTCAAGAAAAAAAAATTAATTTTTCAAGTAAATGAGTGGAACTGGAAACAGTCTGAGTGATATTACCCAGACCCAGAAAGAAAGATGCCACGTTTCTTTTTCTTCCTTCCTTCCTTCCTTCCTTCCTTCCTTCCTTCCTTCCTTTCTTTCTTTCTTTCTTCCTTTCTTTTGTTCTTTCTTTCTATTATTGTGCTTCGTTTTGTTTTTTTCAACATCAGATATGTCCATCTCACTTGGAATACCCATAGGAATCAGGAAACTAATAAGTAAGGGGAGGGGTTTTCAAGGAATACAGTGCAGTAGTATAAAGGGAAATGATGGAATAAGTGGGATTAAATGGGCTGGGAGTGAGATGGCAGAGGACAGCAAGGAATGAGGGGAGGAATCACTAACACTAAGGACCTCTTGAAAAAGCAATAATTAAATCTAGTACTATAAAAGCTTTCTAAAACATATACATCCACATTGATTAGAGGGGTTTAAATAGAGTTACCCTGTAACAGGGTAACAATACCCCAATTAGACCCCTCTTTTTTGAGTTATTGTACAAGGAGTCCCGTGGATCCCAAAACACTGCAGGCCATTGCAATTGCTCTCGGTTACTCTACAGGAGTTCCTGGTAAGACCCTGTGGCTGAAGACATCATATATTTAAGTCCACAGAACATGAAGAAAACATGTTGGGACTAACTTGGGAGCTTTCCTACTGGCTAGCTTTCATAGGACTTTGCAGAGGAGGGGGGGAACTATGCCTGCTACTGTAGGGAAAAAGTAATCATCAATCTTACCCAAGTGTGAACCATGTGAACTACAATAATGACTGGTCTGGCAAGAAATAAAATAGGGGTGTGATGGTGGCATACATGTCATGGGAGTAGCCAGCCACTTTCTGGTTGGATTTTAATCCTTACAATATGCTGTTACTCAGGCCAAGAACTTGTGGGTATCCAGAAAATAGGCCCTAGGAGAGGACCTACTACTATTATTCTACTAAATGGAACATGTATTAAATTGACTTATAATGACTTGTAGTTATATCCATAGATTGGTGCATCTATCAAACCTCAAACCTTATCAGAGAAGCCTTCTTTTTTTTTTTAAATCAGTAGATGGTGATTAACAGAGTCCCACAATTGATAAAGGTGCAAGGAATGAAAGACAGTGGGATGCTGAGCCCTAAATGGAATGTCACAGCCCCTCCTCCCATGGCTTAGGGATCATTGTGAAAACCATGAGTGGAAAGATGTAAGAGCTAGATGTTTTGATTGACTACAAATAACCAGTGTTTTCTGGACACAAGAGTAGCAACACCTTCAAACTCATAGCAGCTATGACAGCATGCACAAAGCCTGTGAAAGACAAAGCAAAACTTTACATGGAGAGGAGAAGCTGGCACATTCTCATGCCTAGCCAAGGAGCCATTCAAAATCGATGGTTGCTATGAGAGGAAGAGTCAGTTTTATTTAAGAGTATGACCCCTGGTAGGTTGACCATGCTCAAGCACTTGAGCTACACAGACAAGTATACATGAGTAGCACAAATTGGACTTGATGGTTTTTGTAGCAGAGGGCTGGGAGCAGAGTTGAACAGGAAGAGAAATAAAGATGGATCTGGGAGGGGTTGGGGGTTAATATGAGTAAAATGTACTGTATGAAAGTCTTAAAAAAAACTAATAAAAACTTGAAAAAAGAAAAGTAAGTCAGCAGCAGTGATGCATACCTGTAATCCCATCCCTCAGGAACATGGGAACCTGAATATCACTCAAGTCTCAGGGCAGCCTGAGCTACAGAGAGAATCCTACACCAACTAAACAACATAGCCAGATATTATCTTTAAAAAGTAAATTTAAAGAAGTCTACTAATGCACATTATAAGAAGAATTTCAGGTGTATGAGTTAATGGTGGAAGATTTGTTGGGCTAAGCTTTGTGAGAAATGTTTTTAAGCTATAATTAATAGCTTCTGAAATTAAGCATTTTGATTATACTTTGTATAAGGAAAGAAGAAAATAATACATCATTAATCTATCAGTCACAAAGAATAAAATTTGAGAATAAACAAAATATGATTTGACCATGGGTTAAATATACCTGATTCTACAAAACAAAATTCATTAGCCAAATTTTAAAATATTATATAAATCATATTTTAAAAACTTTGGATTTCTTTTGTCAATTGGGAATATCACACCAGACTTTCATTTCTGGAGTTTGTAAATATACTGTAACATCTCAGTTATACATTGTCTATATCCTTACCTCCAGTCATCTCCATGGTGATTCATGCTCACCTGATTTAACCAGATTATGAATCTGACTCTCTATCCATAGGATTATCTTGTTCATAATTGATAGTTAATACATTTCATATTCAAGTTATATCTCAGTGCATAAAGAGAATGTAATTTGTCAAATAATGTAACAGATACTTTCCAGAGCATAAAACAATAACAAAATGGCCCTGACTGCCAATAAACAGAGAAGAATTGAAAATGTTTAATCTAATGTTCACTTATCATAGAGGTCCACTCAATTCAGGCAGGAGAAAATTAAATTTTTATAGCAGTGTTTGTTCTGGTAGAAAGGAGTGTGCCGCTAGAATAATTAAGGCAAAGGTTAATGAGCTGATATTTGTCTAGAAGTAAATTCGTTTTACACATTCACCACCAAGAAGAAATTTAAATGCTTTATTGGTATGCAGAAAATGTAAATTTCATTATAAATTATGTCATTGATTTTTCCTGTATTTTATCCTGATTATTCTGTTAAAGTAGCAAAACTGAGTATAGCATATTGTTTTTATGTTTGAATTCTTTTCCTAATGTTAATGCTAGAAGGGTACTTGTTCAAGCTGTTAGAGTCACAGATATACAACTTGTACTGATGGCAAAATAGATCAGTCATGAAGACATAGCAGTTAGATTTCCTCATATAGTAACATGATAGAAACTCAATCAAAGCTATGAATCTCTACAAAAATATTCCAGTTTTGAAAACCATCCCATATTATGACTAATATAATTTCTTGTGTCCTAATTATTATAAAAAATAGTATAGAATATTATATCGCAAATAAACAATTCACTGTTCTAGTCTTGAGTATCCAGAGCAACACAGTCATATCACAACAAAGTTAAATTATAAGAACATTATTGTCATCCGGAAGCTTCGACAGTCAGGAACCCAGGCATGGACTAGGTATGGCCTGTTTCATAATCTCTCACAGGAGGGGACCATTCTCTTCAGGGGCTCATGTAAATACACAGTGAATGGTTGAACTTGGATGCACTTCTAAGCCCAAGGATCCATGTCAAGATTCGAAGGTGTTAGATCTTGGGGCTTAGGTTTATTGTAGATTGGTGGTTGAACATCACTTTTGGATTCTTGTCACATTAAAAATTCCCCCCTGACAACTGATATTCAGTCCAAGGTGGGATGTTGTCAATAAGGTCTGCTGGCTACAGTGAAGATGTATCCTTCAACTTCTGGCCATATGGACCACTTCCAGAGTAGCTGGTGTTACTCTGTCCAGCAAAGGATGTAGTCAAGAATATCTACTGTCTGGACTTAAGTTTCCAGATATGTCACTCACTCTCTTGGGTGCCTGTCATGTTATTCTAGTTAGAAATTAATAGCACTGGGCCCTCGTGTAGGAAAAGACAAATGAACAAGGGGGAAGAATGCCAGGAAGAAATAGTGAACAATCATGTTAGAACTGTCTGCCCTACCCACCCTGTCTCTATGAGTCACTCATTTTATTCCTTTCCGGGTTCAATTCTACATGGTCACCAATTAAGCAACAGGGGTGAAAGAAGTAATCTTTATTTTATGAGATCAAATACTACAAATTTATAACTAGGGAACAAATCCAAACTTAGAACTTTGTTTATAAATGTGCTACTGTTCTTTAAATAGTATGTTAGTGCCATTTAAAGGTCAGACATTTCCATTGCACTGACCCAGTACTGAAGAAATGTCTAGATTAGTTACTTATATTAGCTCAATAATATCTTACTTTAGAAATATCTACTTCATCTGTGTTTTTTTTCTCTTAGATAATCATGTACAAGAACTGAAAAATTGAACAAAAATTTTCACCAAGGGATATGTATTTATATGCATACATATATACATATATATACATATGTATAAATGCCTAGACTATATTTATAGTTCATAATCTGATATAGGATGCATCAAGAAAGCATGATATAATTGGTCAATATAATCTCTCTTAGAATACCTAAGAATAAAGAGAAAAAATGAAGGCTACTGAGCAAAGGACAAATAGAAAAGGGGGGGAATAGCAATAGGATGTTCTTGTTTGTTGAGACCAGTGACACATTAATATTGCAGTTGTGACTGGTGTTTATCATTGTTCGACACAATAAGCTTAGACGGCACTGCATGAGTATATGAAGTTAATGTTAACACAGTCTAGTTACAGCAAACAGTATTATAACCACAGAACTGAGACTTTGAAAATAGAGAAACAGACACAATGACAGAGCCATAAATGCTCAGATTAAATAAAATAAGTGACTTTAAATGAAATGTTAATTTTGTAGTGTCATCTAGTCACTTACTGAGTCACAACACAGAACTGTGCAGAATAATGGATATAAGACTAGAAATCATTCTGAGGCCATGTCCTTACTCTGCTAAAGCTACATTTTACTACAGCAGGTTAGGATAGCAAATTTTTCCATCTATTTATTGATTTTAGTCCAGAAGGTACTTTGACTAGCATTTTAATAACTATTTTAAATAATTTTAATAATTGTTAATAAATTAATTTAGGTGGTATGACATTCTAAGGGTACTTACACAATTTAAGTAGTTAATGCTGAACTTTTAATATGGAGTTTCTTGAAATATACATTATATTATTTAATTCTAAGCCATCATTAAAACAAGTTATAAAATAAATAAATATTGCTATATGTCTGGTGGGTCAAAATTCCAAATGTTTGCAAGGTTCAAGGCTACAAGAACTTTCACCCTACTGAAGAGAATATAAGAAACAATTCATTCCTGTAGTTTCTTCAAAATTGAACCTACTCTTTCCAATGATCCAGGAACTGCTTCAATATGTGTGATGCACAATGCCTGAATGCAAATCCTCACAGTATTGTTATTCATAGTAATTAGTATTTGTAGACACCTGAGGGTCTTTCTTTCTGAAAATAACGTGTAGTACATCCAGATGATAAAACTGTACTCAGGACTGACAGGAAATGGAGTGGCAAGCATGAAAAATGTGGAGAAGTTGATGCACATTGCTTAGCCAAGGCTGCAGGCCTGAAAAGCAACACTTGTGGTCCCAACAGAGTAGCCACTTGGAGCAGACAAGACAGTGGGCACAATGGGAAGATGAATGATTATCAGGGATCACTTGGGAGGACGAAGAGGTAGATCACAAAAGCAAATCACATGACATATGTAATTAAATATTTGCCTATCACCACAGAATATGCAACACCAGAATTGAGGTGACCATGGCTTATTAGTGCCCACCCACAAATTGTGTTGA
Source organism: Cricetiscus sungorus (assembly GCA_030556225.1). Lineage (NCBI taxonomy): Eukaryota > Metazoa > Chordata > Mammalia > Rodentia > Cricetidae > Cricetiscus > Cricetiscus sungorus. The sequence goes on along the minus strand of JANBXA010000600.1, from coordinate 58,393,311 downwards.
CAGTATCCATGGAGGAAACTATGCACTGGTAGCAGCAGAAGATTTATTGGGAAATTCTTTACCACTCTCTGGTTTTATATGATCTTGAAGTAGCTTTGAAAAACGAGCCTTAAACAAACGAGACTGGAGCCTCAGCAGCCAGGTAAAAGCTGGATGTGGCAGCACATGCCCATCGTCTCAGTGCTCGGGAGGTAGAAAGAACAGAATCCCTGGAGCTCTTGAATTACTTACTCTAATGAAATTTGTCTGTTCAGGTTCAGTGAAAGACTCCCTCAGAAATAAAGTGGATAGTGACGGAAGAATCAAGATCAATCTCTGGCCCCCCATAAAAGTGCACACACGTGAATACACACCTGCACATACATGTACCCCAAACACATATGAATACTCTCACACACGTATTTATATCACACACACGTATCCATACACATAAACACTGGCACATATATAATTCACACCTGCTCCTATATGCATTCACACACACATGAACACTCATACACACAGGCATATGCATATACCCAAATATATTCTATATACAGAAATGCAAAAAATATACTATGTCTGGAAATATTGATTATGAGGGATCAATAAGTCTTAAATTGGTTCACATATACAATCATGCTCAATCAAAACCTTCCAAATGTTAGAAACAGAACTGTTATTTTCAACACACAGCTTCTAAGACTGTTGAAGTAGGATTCTATTACTGTAACCAGTGTGATGACCCTGCTATAAAATATTTGTGTGTAATGCTTTAAGAATTGCAACTGGAAGAAAGTGTTCTAAAATTTACAAAAATATTACTGTTTATCAATGGATATTTGGGTAGATTGCTGTATGTTTCCAATTTCACTCTTAAAAATAAGTGTTTACATTTTTTGTTGTGAGGCTAGCTTTTGATGACTGAGCCATCATGTACATCTTAAATTTCTTGGGAGGCAAAAGCTGGTGGATCTCTGAGTTCAAGGCCAGCCTGGCCTACAAAGTGAGTTCCAGGATAGCCAGAGCCACACAGAGAAACCTTGTCTCAAAAAATAAATAATATTTATTATCGTAATCATATTATTGTACTAAAATCGATAGGAAGGAAGAAAAGAAGAAAATGAACATTTTTTTAACCCTGCAGACCTCCTCCTGTAAGTGAGCTGGCCACCAGAGGGACTGTAGTTGGTGTCATTTCTGCTGCTGCCATCAATCAGAGCATCGTGTACTCCATTGTGGCAGGAAATGAGGAAGGTAAGTGGAGAATTTTGCCTACGTTTTTTTCCAAAAACTAATAAATGTAGAATCAGGTGCATTTTTAATTGAATTCTTATTTTCTCTATCCTAAAGTAATGTGTCCGCCTTCAGTGTCATTGATGACTTGATTAATAGTCTAGGTGCATTAGCTAAAGTCATTGTGTGTCCTGACTAATGCTTAGCATTCAATTATAAAAGCTTTTTTCCTCCCTTTCTTGGTGACATTTTTGTGACATTTCTTCAAAATGAATGAATTGTTCTTTCAACTACAAGAGATAATTGTTTTCTAGGCACATCTCTCCCCTCTGTGTGTACCCCCATGCCGACCTCATGTCATACTTACCCTGAAAAAGCTTTGGACTCTTATACAAGTATAATTACCAAATGGGACATGTCAGTGCTAACAGACACGTGTGTTATATAGTATCATATCCTAAACAGCCCAATTGGTTAAGAGGAATTTTGAGTTTTGTCTTTCAACCGCTTTCAGAATGGTAGTCATTTGCTGGATTCTAGGGACAGTATCCTCTCCCATGCTTATGTTCCCACCATGTTCACACTAGGAGCAGAGCATTTCAGCTGTTGTCTTCTGAGGCACTAAGCAGACTGGGATATTACTGAGGATTTCTTTAAGAAATATTTAATACATCAGTTTGCTTTGAGTGTTTAATCAAAGAATGAACATGGTTATTCCTTGTCATCTTACAGGACGGCCCTGAGACTGTCTGAAGCGTTTAGGTGACCACCTGTCATCAGAGTGGGCTGTGCCTGTGGGAAGCACTCACTGATCCTTGTTTATTGCTTCTCTATTTCAACTGCACCACAGCACCTATTCCCTCGGGGCAATGGGACCTCCTTCCCCACTGCCTCCAGATGTGAAAAAGCTGTAACTTCTCAACCTGTTCTGATGTTTGCCCTGCCCTTGTCCTTAAAGATAGCAACAAGCTCTGTTTATCAACAGCTTCCACCACAGTGACTGCCCCGTTAACTTTACCCATTTATCCATTCAGCAAGTACTGAATGTCAGCTGTGCAGTAACAAGTCTTCCAAGTAATAGGAGAGCAGAGAAAAACAAACACGCATTATCACGGTTTAATAAGGATCAGGAGAAACAAGTAGGGCGAATAGATGTTTATTGAGGGAGAAATAACTTACAACAAAGACAGATGAACACCAGCAGGTTCCTCCGGATGCTCTCCTGTCTGAGTCCAGCCAGTAAGAGAGAACTCCTGGGCTCCTCCTCAGACCTAGTTCCCCATGTCACTTCCGCCCCTGTCTCCATATCCAATGGGTGTGGTCAGTGCCACAGATGTGGACAAAGTGAATATCTCACTACAATTCATGTTCCTCAAAATCTCAGAATTTAAGGAATCCAGAGACTGGTAAGCATGCATGTAGAGTATTTCAAATGATGGTGATCACAATAGAAAAAGGGGGAGGAAGGGTGTGGGGAACAGATAGTATTCCCTTCTTTCTGCTTAAAGTACTTAAATAATAAATAAAAAAACAGAGATCAAGACAAAGTATTTTAAAATACTCATAATAATAAAACATTGTGTAAAAGTAACCTACAAGCTAAATTGTAAACATGACCTTCGGTGTTCATAACCAAGCACCAAATCTGCAGGATTGGACGGGTGTGGTAAAGAGTATAAACAAAAAATACCCCGTCAAGCAAAATGCCATGGGATTCTATAAGAGAAAGACCCTGCTAGGGCAAGAACAGCATTACAGTGACAGAAGGATGGCCAGCTGAGCACCTGCAGCCAGCGGATTGTCTAATTAACATCCAACCAAAGCTACAGCCTTAATGCACTATTCAGGGAACACAAGTGGATAATCCCATCAGCAGGAAGGTGTTTCCCAATACTGGAGCCACATCACTTTTAAGCTTAACGGTTCTTCCGGATGTTTCTACTTCTGTTGAAACCATGATACCTTTTAAAGAGATTTTTATTTCCTTACCATGTGAAGAAACTAATGAATTGTATCTTAAATTCCAGATAAGTTTGGAATCAACAATGTCACGGGTGTCATCTATGTGAATGCACCATTGGATTACGAGACAAGGACCAGCTATGTGCTCCGGGTACAGGCAGATTCTCTGGAAGTAGTCCTTGCCAATCTCCGAGTTCCCTCAAAAAGTAAGTTACATTGTTTAAGTTACATTGTGGCATTTTTGCTGGTTTGGTAATCAGTTACATATGCTTAAAATGAAGCTATCCCTTCAGGCTATAGGAGCCTCTTTAATTGCTGGAGAGGAACAGCCATTCATCTAAGCGGATGGCATAGCAACTCTACGGATGAGACAATAACATACTATTTACAGATGATGTATAAAGTACTGTTATGATAACTTCACGTGCATAAGTTGATTAGTAAACTGTTTCATCCTCCTTGAAAGCCAGGGTGCATGGCTAACCATGCTGCAATGGATGTGTGACTAGCAGACACTGCCTACATGAGAATAAAGGGAAAAGCATCTTTAAAATCATGACTAGTAGACTGGCAAATTTGCTCAGTGAGTGAAGGGGCTTGACACAAAGCCTAGACATGAGTTTGGTGCCAGCATCTCAATTTCTGAGTATTGTCCTCTGACCACCACATACATACGGAGGCCTTCCCACGCCTAGTGCACACACAGGCAGACAGACAGAAGTAAAAGTACAGTGTTTTAGCCAGGCATTGGTGGTGCAAGCCTTTAATCCCAGCACTCGGGAGGGAGAATCAGGTGGATCTCTGTGAGTTCAAGGCCAGCCTGGTCTACAGAACAAGTTCCAAGACAGGATTCAAAGCTACAGATAAACCCTGTCTCACAAACCCCCCCCAAAAAATAAAAAAATAAAAGTATGGTATTTTAATATTTTTAATTAGTGATTAATAGTAATTATAAAATTACATGTAGCATCCCATGTAATTTCCACGCATTTCTATGTGATGATAAAATGACTATCCTTAGTTTCAGTGCTGTTATGAATTGACAGTCGGTACATAAAAGATATATTGTAGCTGCAACAGTGACACTAAAATATGTCTCTGACCTATCAGACCAACATCACTCCCATGGAAAAGCAAGTAGGAGTCAGTTTAGAGAAAGGACCGGCACCAGAGCTAGGAGATATTACCAGTATTACAAAAGAACATGCATGTAATATTCTTTCACGCTAAGGCAACTGAGTCTTTTATAATCAGTGTGTTCTATATAAGATTTAAATGGTTACAACCAAAACACACTTCATCTAACTTCATACAACAGAGGCTCCTGCAGAAAGAAAAACAATAAAGCATGGAAAACAGTAGTTCTGAACCTGTTAGCCATGAGCCCTCTGGGGGGGTGGAAAGACCCTTTCACAGAGCTGGCATATTGTATTTCCTGCATACCAAATATTTATATTACGATTCATAACAGTAACAAACGCATGGTTGTGTATTAAAGGGTCACAGCATTAGGGAGATTGAGAACCATTGACCTAAAACATTCACCTTTTCCCTTAAGATCTTCTTTCAACACCATATTAGGGCAGGACATTCATCAGCTTCTCTAGAAGGGGAAGAGGAAGAGAGATGGAGGGAACATGAACATCAGAGAGACAGACAGGTGCTGAAGAAGGACCCAGGGTGGGAGATGTAATATCCAAGCACATTGGCTCAGCAAGAGACTGTCACTAGAGACTGTTATTTACCATTAACTTTACCTAACAAACTTGTGTGGGTGTTGTTTGTATAGATACATCGAAGCCATTTAAAAATCCAAGTAAATAATATATTTTAAACTAAAGGAATTAAATTGTCCTCAGAGACAATACTTCACTGGCATATTTAAACTGTTTCAAGGGAGTAGACCACTTCTCCCAGGTTTAAACATTTGTAATTGTTAAAAAATGTTATGCATATTGTTGCTGCCCTGCATATATACATGTGGCAATGTGTGCAGGGGAGACCCAAGAAGGTGTCAAATCCTCTTCAACTGGAGCTATGGCTGGTTGTGAGCCATGGTGTGGGGGCTGGAAACTGGCACTAGAACTTCTCCAAGAGCAGCAAGAGCTCTTAACCACTGAGCCATCTCTCCAGCCCTTCGTTAAAGTCCTTAAGATGGGGCCAGTAAGGGGGCTTAGAAGGAAAGAGCAACTTCTGTCAATCCCCAGGACCCCATGGTTGAGGAAAAGATTCCTACAAGTTGTCCTCTGCTTCCCTCTTATCCATGACAAACCCACACATGCACACACATAATGACTTAAATGAATGTAATTTTTAAAAACTATAAATTGCAAGCATTTACACTTTTAGAGAAAGATAGGCTATCCCATAGACTATAAGCTTGTCTGACTAAACAAACAGATAAAATGTTATAAAAGAGTTTTATTATATAACTTGTTGGCTAAAACAAATAGACAAAATGTTCTCAAAGGAAAGTGTTTGGTATCTTGTAAGCACAGCAAATGGGAGAGATTAATTGAAAATTCTGTCACTTCATAGAAACAAATAGCTTTAAAAGGTAAATTTTACTGCATGCCAGATATAGGACCTTGCATGTCCAAAGGACTATCTATGATTTTCAGAATAAACAGATGATAAAGTTCTCTATATAAACATGATACAAGTAATTCCCTTCATTATGGTATAAACAAATAGAAGGCAATTGAATTTTACCCAATGCCCAAGTTAATGCCTCAGTGTACCCAGGTGGGCATGCAGTGATGAGACCAGCTAAAGAAAAAGAAGCCTCATAAATTACCTCTCAGAAATGCATGAAGCCTAAAAGACACATATTCATTTGTTCACTGCCTGATTATTTGAATATTGTTATTAACATTTAATGACTAACCTTTGCCTTCTGCTCAAAATGAAGACACATGCATTTCCAGCATCATTCCATCTATTAATAACTGTTAATGGCCTGTAATCAATCCCTAGTCCATTAGCTATGCAAATAAGTAGACCATTATGTAAATTGAGGTTAATTAATTAATTGTCTAAAGGTTTTAATTTGCTACAAAATTAGCTACCCTATGGATTTTAACTCTATTGCACATCATATTAATAAAAGTAAGGGTCTAATTCACTGAAGTTGTACTTTATTGTGACTTCTTCATCAAATGATTGTTCATAAAATAATTTTCAAATTGAATTTTACAAGTGTTCTAAAAATGGATTTAACATGCGAATGAAAATTAAAATAGGCAATTATAGAGTAATTTCATAGATTCAACGTTGGAGCTTAAGACAATGTAGGCTAGTGTTTTTCAATACCAGGATTAAAGTCAGGCATATTTCAATATCTAACTTACCAGACATCACAGTGAAATATTAACATGTGTAGCTCTCTCTTATACAAGTCCAGCTACTTCTCATCACATCACTCTAAAACTCATCATTCCATTCCATCTTTAAGTATCTCCATATTATCTCTTAAAGATAATGCCAACACAAAACAACTCTGACCTCAAAGGGAATAAATAATATTGACCCAAACATAAATTCAAGTTACCTAGGAATACACATTCTACTATGGCAGTGGTTACAGCTTTTCTATTATAAAGAAATTTATAAATTAATTATTGTATTATTTGTGTGCCACAATGTGGGAGCTGGGACATGGAACAAGAGCAGTAAGTGCTCCTAACCACTGATCCATCTCTCCAGCCCCTTCATTCAGATTTTTATAGTGCTTAAGCTGAGGCCAGTGAAGTGGCTTATCTAGAAAGGGCAATTGCTATCAATCCCCAGATCCCCATGGTTAAGGAAAAGATTCTTACAAATAATGGAAATTACCCACAGGAAGATTACAGCAAAGTGAGCCAATCTCTGCTAAGGGTCTTGGATGCTACCTGATGCCATAATTAGCTCTTGAAAGATAGTGATCTGCTGACACATTGTAATGTTTCACAGGATCCAAAAGATATTAGGTCAGACATAGTAGTGAGCAGGAATAGCTTTCAAAGGAAATAAAATTAATGCAGGATAATCTGGCTCTTGTAGTGAAGTATTTTAGCTATCCCCAGTCACAAAGTTCTAACAAATAATGTAGGGGTACACCATGGGTATGGATGATTTTGCAAACTTCAGTTCACAGTAAACCTTAATTATACCTCCACTCCTACCTTTCTCTAAGTCAATAAAATGTGCAAAATGCAGTTCACTTCCCTATTTCTTCTGGTTACTTTTTGTTTGAAGCATATTTTTCTAGATATTAAAATATCTACACTTGTGCTTTGGGTTTTTCTTTGAATACCTTTTTCCATTGTTTTATCTTAAAGTATTCTCTGCCCTTGATGGTGAGCTGTATTTCTTGGATGTAGCAGAAAGATGGATGCTATTTTCTAATACAATCTGCCAGCCTTTGTTTTTTTTATTGGGAAATTGAAACTGTTAATATTAAGTTATTAATGAGAAATTTTTATTAATTCTTTTTATTTTGTTGTTTCAGTGTGAGTTTTTTCCTATTTGATTAACTGTTCTGGGTTATTTATTTCTTGTGTCCTCTTGGAAGTAGTTACAGGGGCAATTCCAAGTTACAGTAAGGGGAGATACTAAAAGTAATTCATAAAAGAAAAGGTGGGCTACATATACCTTCCCATATCAAGTTTGAGCCTGGCAACTACAATGGAAGTACTACCATTGGGTGGTCAACTCACATTTGACACATAGTAGATAAATCCAGAGGTAAACAGATGCACCAACAGCTATTACCAGGGTGGTCCTCCTACCCACATCTTGGTCCATGTAGACTCCCAGAATTATGCAATTATGAAATTACAATTTTCAGCCTTGGGCCTAGCAATGTAAAATATAGATCTTGCTCCAAAGTCAGAGTGAGTTCATTATGAGCACAGATTCAGCTGGATCTTCATGCCACTGAGTGAGATGGTTCAGTGGGGAAAAGCAGTAGCCAACCAGTGTCTGCTGGTTCTTCCTCCATCCCCTTTCAGGTATTTATTATGTTTGGTCTTTAGATGATGATGGTGTTATCTAAGTCTCAGGTGACATCTGTTTTGACTTCATGTCCTGGATATTGAAATAGTAGTAATTATCCATATATTTTACTAACCATTTACAATTTGTCCTTTGAGAAATAAATATTTAGAAGTCAGGCAGTAGTAGTGCACTCCCTTAATCCAAGCCCTTGGGAGGCAGAACCAGGGAGATCTCTGTGAAGTCAAGGACAGCCTGGTCTCTACAGAAATATATACGGAGGTCATTTGATCATTTTTGGACTGTTCTTATTGTTAAGGTTTTTTAAACTTTTTAATATAATATATCCAGATGACTTATTGTCAGATAATTTAGGAAATCTGTACTTCTAATCTGTAGTACTCTTAGCGCCATTGATGTTCCCTGTGCTCTACAGGGTCTCTTAGCACGAAGGAATTGCCTGTGGAGTTTTTCAATTGTCCTGTGTGCATTGAGAAACATGTCCCAATCAATGCAAAGTATTTATCTATAATTTTCTTCTGTTTCATCATTTTGTGTCTTTTAACTGTGTTATTTTTAAGCTTCTATCAACCAGAAAAAAAATATCTTAAATGAAAAATTAGAAAGGACAGTGAAACTCTGTGTGTGTGTGTGTGTGTATGTGTGTACATATATATATATATGCATATATATATAAACATATATAAACATATATATATTATGTTTTTTTGTATGGAGTTACCAGACATGGTAATTAGGATACACTATATACATATATAGAATTGTTAAAGGCGATGTTTATTTGATAATAAAATGTAAATTAAAGAGTTCTCTTTAAAAAAAAAAAAAGACTATTACCTGTGTCTCTGTTCTGAGTCCATCTTTAGTATGACTGTAAATACAGTAAGAATAGTTGTAGTGAACTGAGTGCCATTCATGAGCAAATTTTTTGTTAGAATTACTGATTTTGAGTGGGGTATAGAATGGTGTTTTTAAGGCATATTTTGGAATAAAGTCAGACTGGCTCCTATGGAACCTTCCAGAACTCTGTTCTCTAGGCCTCCCCTTCACCTTCAGTCTCATTCTGGCAGTATCCACTCCATGGAACCTTCCACTCTGTTCTAGGCCTACCCCCTTCACCTTCAGCCTCATTCTGGCAGTATCTGTATGTCCTTAATGGGATCTCATGTTCAACACTATTTTTAAGCAAATAATTTTGAACATGAGAGTGATGGTATTTATAATAGGCTTCCTGTCTTGGCACACCTTCAGTTTCTGTACTGTATCTCCCCAATCCAACACCATTGCTCATGAGTTCACAGAGTAAAAGTATTATGTGTCGCAAAGCAGCTCTTAACAGAGCTGGTAACCACAAGACCTCGCACAAAAAATAACTGTGACTATTTCTGCCACAATGATATCCACATGCTTCATTTTTATGTGGTGTAAAAGAAGTAACATGAAACTTTATAGCGGAGGTGGATTTATGTGATTCCAGAACTAAAGAGGCAATTTTTGCTTTATTATAAAATTATAATTATCTTTAAATGTCGAAGAGAAAACCAAATCTTTTTGCAAACACATCATCATATTTTGACTCAGTTAACTAGGCCTTCAATCAGGAATAAATGACAGAGCAATTAAGATAAACTTAAACTGGTGATAAAACAACTCAAATGCTATTGATTTCAGTTTATGGTTTTGCTTTAGGGTACAAGCTTGTAACACATTTCATTTTCTTGGCTTTTTCTGGTTTCAGACAGAAGGTCTGTGACAGATAATGCTAATGACTATGTATTATTGACTGACTTACAAAAGCATCCTTCACATAGCTCAAGCCACAAAACTGAAGCATGCCACATAGTATAGTCTTCACCATAAAAAATACTAGGTATAACCAGTGCGTATGGGTGCAATTCTAGAGATCCTATAAATAATTCATTAATTTCAAATGTGGAAAGCAGTTTAAAGTAGTGCCATGCCATGTGTGGTATTTTTATTTCAAACATTTTAGGCATCTTCTTAACCAGGAGTGTTGATTAAAAACCTAAGCCCCAGCATTCAGCAGGCAGAAACAGGGAGATAATGAGCTTAAGGACAATAACTTAACCTGGGCTACATAGGTAGTTGAGGGAGAGACCAAACTGCTTGGAAATATCCATGTGTTAAAAACTTAATGATAATTTTGCTCAGTGATAGATGCCTAGCATACACAATGCTCGTGGGTCTGATTTTGGGGGCCAATGAATAAACAATGAAAAATATTTACGTATTGAGAGAATATGAATGTTTAAGAGGGTCTTCTTTCTTATTTTTGAGAAATGAACCCAAGTATAAAGACAAAAGATATAATTTTCTCCTTTCTTAAATTTCCTCTAATCATTGCAACTAACAAGTAAGTGTGTGTGTGTGTGTGTGTATGTGTGTGTGTGTGTGTGTGTGTGTGTGTGTGTGTGTGTGTTGTTTCTCTGAACTCTGTTCATACCCTGAAATATTCCTCCACTGAACTATGTTACCAACCCCATCACCTGAGCTTTTTCTGAGCTATTTTTGTCCAAGTCTAAATTGAGAATCAAGTCGAGATTGTTTATTGAATTAAAATGTTTTTCAAATTTATGTTCTATTTCAGAAAATAGAATGCGTGAATGTTCTATTAATAATGAGAGTCCTGGATGATACAATGGGTCCCTAGGCTTCTGCAATCAGAAGTTGCTCCATGGAGAGTAACTAACCCAATTTAAATGCACACAAAACAATGCATGGAACTGAATAACCATTAAATAATGCATAGAACTAAAGTATCATGTCTGAAAATGGAACTGTCTAGGTAATAGAAATCACAGGATAAATTATCACTATTTTCTTCTAAATGGCATGAACCCCTTACTACATATGGGTAGGAATCAGATGTACTTAGTCTACAGATATTTGATTATGACCAGGGTTTGTATGTAGCTCAGTGGCAGAGTGCTTGCCTAGCATACGCAACAACCATCTACAGTCATTAGTATCAAAGAAAGAAAAGTGGGGACTGAACTATAAAACCAAGGTTATCATGAAAAATGCTAAATAAGCCTTTTGGCTCCATGGGCTTTTGGATGCTCAATAGTGCCTGGAACTGAATGGAAACCCTTGACATAGCTGTCCTTTCTTTGTTGCCTGAACCTCTGAGTCAAATTCCTTCCAGCCCCATGTGCAGACAAGCTGACTCTCCCTGGGACACAGCTCATGCCCTCCTAGCCTCTCAGCAGCTATAACAACTTAAGCATCTGAAGGCATTCAGACAAGATTGTACTTGCCCATTAACCTATGCCAGCAATCAATAAAAGCTGCCTCTTGTCTACCCAGAGAGCAGCCTGGCCTCTTTGTCAGGCTGGCTCTACTTCACTGATAGTAGAATCCCTAGCACAGCCAGGTCTGTGTTTTCTGAACATGTGACTCAGTCTTATTTTTATAGTTTTAGTGACAGAAGACCTCAAGTCTCCAACAGCATGGCTGACATTTTATAATTTCCTAAAGATGTGGTATACCTGTTAGATTGATTTTCATTTATTTTATAGCCCATGAGTGGTGAACATTTTTTCTACTTAGTGAAATACTTTATTTTGATCAAATTTTAAGAGCAGTTAAACCTCCTGGTTTTGGGTTGTTAGTGGGAGGAAACTCCCATTAACTAGACAAAGATAAATTTCATTATTATTCTTGCCCGAGTTTTAGAGCAACAGCCCTGGGTCCAGCAGACCAAGGCTAGGCTCAACAGCAAGTTGAGGCAAGCAGAGAGTCACTTTCATCAGTGTGGCTGTGCTGAGGAGAGGAATGGATAAAAGTGTGTCAGTGGCCAACTCTATCCGCAGAGTACTGGCATGGGCTTTAGGGTCGACTATAGGAAGAATTGCTTCAGAGGTAAGAAATGTGCATAATTAATCAGTGCCAGTCAAGGTGTGTCTCCCCAGTCACCCTCTCAGTTATGAAGTTGTTTAAGGGGAAGAATCTGTTTCCTGTAAGATGACCCCACCTACTTCCCAGTTCACCCTCACCAACAGAGAAAATTGCCTCCCTTTGGAGGTTGTCTGCCCAGTAAGGCTCATCTATTTCTGAAAGTCTGGACAACTGCAGGCAAGGACAATGATACTTGTCTTTGTATCTTTGGCCTTGGAGACTGTGAGATAGGTCAGGCATATTTGAGACATTACCATGTCTCTGCAGAGTCAAGAGGAGTCTGATGTACAGACATAAATGAAGGCAGAAATGCTAGACATCAAACCTGTTGTTAGTAACCTTATAAAAACACGTGAGGAGTCAACACTTTATAGAAAAGAACTCTTAAGGACTGGAGATAGAGCCCAGGGTCATGTCCATACTAAGAAGATAATCCATCTCTGAGCTGTATTCGTTGATAACAATAGTGGTTTCTAGAGCTGAAGAGATGGGTCAATAGGTGTGAGCTCTCAGTGTACTGAGGACGCAAGTTCAGTTCCCAGCCAGCCCCTGCTTCAGGTGGCTCATTGTCTCTAAGTTCAGCTCCAAGGGATTCAATGTTTCTGGACTCTAAAGGTACCTACACACACACACACACACACACACACACACACACACACACACACACACACACACACAAAAAAAACACACACCAATTTCAAATACTAAAAATTAATCTTATTTTTAAATGTTGTTTCTAAGTACTTATTTTTGCTATAAACTGCGTAAGTTAGGGATTGAACTTACTGGTCTGAGAAGGTATAAGGAACTGACAGACAGACAGAGAAGCTGGGGTTGGGTGATCATGCACTCTGGTGGAGATGCATGGGCAGAAGCTCGAAAACTCAGCATGTCCCTTATGTATAGCAGGGAGGAGGCCGAGGCAGGTGGCTGACCTCAGGAGGAGGTCCCCATGGTGACCACTCTCAGGCTGCAGTCATCTCAGGGGTGGGTGCTGCAGTCATTTACTTTCTGCACACTGTCAGTATCAGTAATTATAGCAGGAGACTGCTTTGCCATTCCTTTGAGCTTGGCCTGAGAAAAGCCTTGTGTAGCATGAATAATAAAAACCCAGAGACAGATATTGTGGTAAAGCTGAAAGATCAGAGAAGCAAAGCAGCCAGCCACTAAAGAGCTCTCACCTCTACCAAGGCTCAGACCAAAGGGGCAACCCTGTCCTCAGATTCCTCCTCAGACTGACTGAGCTCCTGTTTCCTCCTGCCTTGCCTTATATCCCTTTCTGGTGCTGGAATTAAAGATGTGTACCACCACTGCCCGGCCTCTATGGCTGTGTGGCTACTGGGATTAAAGGTGTGCCACCAATGCCCAGCTTCTATGGCTGACTAGTGTTGCTAGCATTGCACTCTGGTCTTTAGGCAAATTGTATTTGTTAGATCATAAGCAAAATATCAACACATCCTTGCCATGGTTCTGACATTAGGAGCCTTGGCAGGGCTGTGTGCATATTAATAATGCATGTACACTCAAGATTTCTGGTACACCCCACTCATTATGTTTATATAGTGAGAAGTACCATAGCAATGCCAAGAGCAAGAAGTAGGAATGGGAATGACCCTTCAGATGAATCTTTGTCTCAACTGAAGTGTGACTCCCCATTCCACTGAATATCTAGGTGGCTGTTTTTCTCAGTTCTATATTTATTGCATCTACCTACTCTCTGGGAATAAATATAGTTGAGAGCAGCACTTCATCTGTAATCCTACCTATTGGGGATATAGAGGCAAGAACACAAGGAGCACATGCCAACTTCAGCTATAGAGTAAACCAGTTCTAGCCTGGACATGAGCCTGTTTCATAACAGAGTTAAAAAAAAAAAAAGTTAAAAAACAACTTCAAAGAATAATGGCATCTTAATTTCTTTGCTTACACTCTTCTTTTAAAATGTCCTTTCTTTTCTTTGTCCCTTATCAACCCCTGATGACTCTTCTAGCCTTATTAAAAAGTGTCCCTCTTTTGAAACTTTTAATGATACCTGGCCCCTGTCAAGCAGAAACAGATACATCTGGCCTTGATTTCTTCAAAAGGGAAGAATGTGACTTTATTCAATTTTGCACTGCTCCGGTTTCCATGACCAGGACAAAGGTGATTGTGGAGAATCTCACAGAAGATGAATTCTGAGTTTGTCCCTGCAGGTTGATAGAGCAGGGACAGCAGTGCGGACTGGAGGATGTTATTTCAGGGGCCATTGTGACCAAACTTTTGCCTTCACCTTGCAGAATTTGTATAGTAGATGGGATGTGATTCTATGGCCCATTGTTTTCTGTGAACAAAGCACTTTCATGTTATCAATTGCTCTAATTTAATCTCACATTTTGCTTTGGGTTTTTCTTTTGGTCCTGTAGATTTCACCTCAGTTCTCACTCATGGTAGCTGTATAATTTCCAGAAGCCACACTCTAGCCCCTTAGCCTTACCTTTGACATTTAATATGTGTGTGGATACCATGCTATACTTATTCATATGTTATTGTCAATTACTTTAGAAAATTCTTGTATAACTTCCACATGAAAGAAGTTCTGCTTAGTGACTCATGGCTTGTCTATAATTTAGAGAACTTCTAAAAATTAAACATGAAATAACTAAGTGCTATATGCAAAAGTAACTAATAGAATCTAATACATTCCAAGATAAAATTGATAGACACATGCATAACAAGTTATAGAAATGATGTTCTTCTGACCTTGAGATGAGACCTCTATTATCTTAGATTACACATCCAGGACTGGAAAAATGATTTTAACCCTCTCCTTATCCACATCATTCTTTGAATAATATTAGTGTGAGCCTTTTCAATTCTGTTAGTTGTTTAGGTAACTGCTTTTCTCAGTTTCCATATTGACCATGTTCATTTAATCTTAAGGAATTTTATCTAGGTGTAGAGGTGCATACCCACATCCCCAGTACTTAGAAGGTAGGAGCTGGAGGATAAGGATTTCAAGGTCGTCCTAGGCTACATAGCAAGTTTGAGGCCTTTGTGAGCTATGAGAGACCCTATCACAAAAACAATTTTGCTTTTATCCTTTTAAAGCTACTTCAAGGATAGCTGCCATTAGTCCTTTGTTAGCTCTATTCTCTCTTTTTTTTTTTTTTTTTTAGAATGTCCTTCCTTCCTATGTAATGCAAGTTGTGTATAATAGAGATCATTTGTAGAGTAGGGAATGTGACTTGGCTGTGAAGTACATGCATAGCATAGGCAAGAATCTGAGTTTGAATCTTAGGCTGGCTCACCTAGAGACAGGAAAGAGGACTGATGTGAGATATAAATACCTGGAGTGTATTTCCATCTTTATTATGTAGGAAATAATACATATTGTATATTGTCCACAACCTTAATATCTTTAATTGTATTAATGGATCACATCACAAGACATGCAGCAACTTAAATCAGAGCATTACTTTGGAAGTCTTTATGTGCACATACATGCAGACACACACACACACTACATACCTCCCAGAATGACCCTTTTAAAGTTATTGTGTCTCTTTAAACAACTACAGTTATTTTATTCTGAAGTATATGCCTAACATGATCTCATTTATGTCACGTGGCCCCAGGAACATTATTCCCACGCCATTGAAATTGGAGTGAAGCACTGAATTAATAAGGCTACATCGATTGCTCCCTAGACACAGCGTTTTTCTCTGTATGGAAAGAGGACAGGTGGCCAGAGGGCACCTAGTCGTCCTCAGATGTTTGTATTCAAGTGAGACATCATCATGATGAATACAGCAATAAGTAGTGGATGGGGCAGTGTGCAGTCATTTGATATATGAAGGACTGGGAGTGACGGGGGTTGAGATTAGAGAGAAGAATGTGTTGTCTAGGCTGGATTCCCCATTGAGATAACAAATGGGCACTTAAAATAACTGGTTTTTGTTTTATCAATCCATTCTGATTAAGGTTGAGGGAACAAGAAATGAGAAAGGACATGGGGAGAGAATTAGAAGGAAAGGATCAGTTGAGGGGGGTAACAAATTTTATTTATTTATTTTACATCATGACTGCAGTTTCCCCTCTCCATCTCTTCCTCCACTAGACCCCACCCCTCTGCTTCCACCTCCCAATCCACTCCTCCTCCATTCTTGTTTGGGAAAAGGCAGGTATCCCATGAGTATCAACAAAACATTGCATATCAAGTTGCAGTAAGACGAAGCACCTCCCCATGCATTAAGGCTGGGCAAGGTGATCCAATAGGGTCCCAAAACCCAATAAAAAAGAGTCAGAAGCAGCCTGTTTCCTCCGTTGAAAAATCCTACAAGAGGATCAAGCTACACAACATATATGTTACCACATACATGCAGAGTACCTAGGTCAGGCTGAAGAGATGGCTCATTGGTTAAGAACACCTACTGCTCTTCCTGGGGAGACTGTTTTTAATGTGACACTCTGGAGAAAAGTAAGTGTATGAGTGTTCACCAAGGCCAGGTCAAGAAGGGAAATGCACAACAGAAAAATACTTGATGATAATCACTTCAGATGCTTTTTAAATACTTTTCATGTTCTTTTCACCTACTAAATTGAGATCCCTAAAAACAGAAATGGGAATCTGAATATCTAGTGTGGCCCCATTTGCCTTTGTTTGTTTGTTTGTTGACATTTAAATCAGTAATCTAGAGAAGCATTCACATCAGGATTCCGTTTTGTTTTCTCCATTGTGTTCCTCAGTAACACAAGAATTACTTCATGCCACTCCTAACTGGCAGGAAGACAGAATAACAAAGGCTCAAAAGAGCAGATCAAGCCAAAACTAGTTTAGAACAACACATAGAGACTACAATAGAAGCAAAAGAAAAGCTGATAAAAATTTGTGATTATCATTAATGAAGAACACAAAATAAATCAAGAGTGATTTTAAAATCCTGGGTAACATGAATTAGATCTAAAAACTAGTTGGAAAGTTCTTCAGTTTCTTACTGAACTTCAAAGTGACATTTAACCTGGATGTAGAGATTGTGGAAGTCATTTAGGGATGATGAGTTACATCAGGTATTGCTATATAAAGTGTCAAATTGTGTGTGTGTGTGTGTGTGTGTGTGTGTGTGTGTGTATGTATGTATGTATGTATGTATGTATGTATGTATGTATGTATGAGTGGAAAAGCCACCTTGGCCATTTTGATTTCCCATAATTCAGAGGGAGAAAACAGAGCTCAGTTTGTAAGCATATGACTCACCATAAGAAAATCTCAAAGCAAGATGCTATAGAAGAATTTATCTACATATATAAAATAGTATGGAAATGAAGTAAGGATCAAATCACTAACCATGTGATCATGGGGGATTTCTGGAACAAAATGATTATCTGCTGTGTCAGGGGACCTAGTGAAGCTAGGGCTGCCTCAGGGAGACATGCTACCTAGTCCACTCATCCAGCTCAGCTCTTGAATTGTCATGGGTGGCTATATGCACAGGAAGGAGGCTTGAGTTTCCAAAGCCCAGGAGACTTAGTCTCTCCCAGAGACTGGCAAGAAAGCAATGGAAGCTTGGAAAGTGGTTATCTATTGTCAGTGAAAGAAAGGACCCTAATTCTAACCCTTGGTCAGAAAAGGGGGTCCAAGAATGACAGAGAATATGAAGAACACTGAATGTTGTAGTGCTCCAAATAATGTAGCACAAAAGACAGTATGTTGTTGAAACTTAGCTTACATCAACATATTTAGTGTCAAATAAATATTGAAAGGCTTGGAAGGCAGATGGTTAGTTGTCTCAGCAGGTAAAGCCACTTGTTGGCAAGTCCCAGAGACACACACCACAGCAAGTTGTCCTCTGACCTCTTTTTGTGCACTGAGATGGCCATGACCCTAGTCCACACACATGTATGTATGCAAATGAAAACGTGAAAATCGATTAACTTAAATTTTGATTCAGTTGTAAACATCCCCTGATTTCCATTACAATTTCAGTTACATATCATTTCAATTCAGAAACAGAATTTTATGATTCTGAAACAAACATAAATTTATTTAGCTTGCCATTCTTTTTAAATTGATAATAGATATTTTTCATATAACATATTCTGATTATTGTTTCATCTATGCCTCCCATTCCCTCCTCACTTCCCCTCCCATCAAAATCAAACCCCTTGCCTCTCATTAGAATATAGGCATCTAAACGATAATAAATAAAATCAAATAGGATAGAACAAGATAAAATAAAAACAAATTGGAATAAGATAAATCTAACAAACAGAAGGAAAAGAGCCCAAGGCACAAGAAATATGTATAGACATATAGACACTCATTCACACACACACACACACACACACACACAAAGCACAAAACCAGAAACCATTTAAGTTACAAAAGGTTAAAATATGAAAATTAAATTTCAAAAATAAATTAAGATAAAATTAAAAAAGAAAAAGCCCTGAGATAGCATTATGAGACAAGGGACCTCTAAAGATGCTGTTGAGTTTCTTTTCTCTTGACCATCTACTGCTGAGTACACAGCCTGCCCTTAAGAGTAGTTTGTTATGTGATGTCCTTTACCCCCTCTGGTTCCTCCAATCCTTTCTCCTCCTCAGGACTCCATGAAGTCGCCATCTGCTGTAAAACTCTGCATCTGCTCTCATAACTTGCTGGGTGAAGTCACTCTGGCCTCTGCTAAGCTCCAGTCCCAGAACACCTTGCAAACAGGTCAAACTGTAGGTGGAAAATTTTGTGGCTGAGTTGATGCCCCAGTCCCTTCACTTGAGTCCTTGCTTGCTTACAGAAGATGGCTTGTTCAGGCTCTGTGTCCCCCCATTTCTAGGAATCTTTGCTAGGATCACTCTCATAGACTCCATGGAGTTTCCAGTGCACTAGGTTTCCATCTCATCCATGAAATGCCCCCCCACCCCAATTCCAGTTGTTTCTCCTAATATTTTCTCTATCCCCTTCACTTGATCCCTCATGTTTCTATCCTCACCTGCCCCAGTCTACCCATGAATTGTCTCCTATTTCCCATTCCAGAGAA
The DNA here is from genome assembly GCA_030556225.1 of Cricetiscus sungorus. Classification (NCBI taxonomy): domain Eukaryota; kingdom Metazoa; phylum Chordata; class Mammalia; order Rodentia; family Cricetidae; genus Cricetiscus; species Cricetiscus sungorus. The sequence continues at coordinate 58,374,208 of JANBXA010000600.1, read as the reverse complement.
GTCTGAATGTGTTCCCTTGAGCCCTTATTATTACCTAGACCTACTGGGTCTGTGAATTGTAGCATGGCTTATATCCATTTATAAGTGAGTTCATACCGTCTTTTCTTTCTTGGTCTGGGTTACCCCACTCAGGATATTTTTTTCAAGATCCATCTCTTTTCTTGCAAATTTCATGATGTCATTGTTTTTAACAGCTGAGTATAAATCACCACATCTTCTTTATCCATTCTTTGGTTGAGGGACATCTAAGTTATTTTCAGTTTCTGGATATTATGAACAAAGCTGCTATGAACATAGTTGAGCAAATGCAAGACCCACAGAATCAACTGACTGGGACTCATGGGGGCTCACAGAGATCAGGTGCTGGACCTAAGTACTATAATTGAGAACCTTGGTGTTCTTGTGGGATTCCTGCCCATGGGAGTAGGGGGTACCTCTGACTCTTTTGCCTGCTTGTGGGACTCTCCTACTGGGTTGCCTGATCTAGCCCTAATATGATGATATATGTCTGGTCTTACTCAAATTTGTTATGCCATGTTTAATTAATATCCCTGGGGATGTATCATGGGGAGAGGAGGTGGAGAAGGAAACGGGGAAGGGAGGGAGAGAAAACCATGGTCAGGATGTAATACAAGAGATAGAATGAAAAAATTTAAGGAAGAGTAGTTTGCTTCCCCAGTGAAATTCCTGTGGAGAAAGGTAAATTAACATTTGCAAATTGTTATCTGTTGTAGATAGCTTCTGAGTTAAAGCAGCATTTGTCCAATTTTCCTTTCAGATCTAGACTCTTATCTGGTGCAGAGTCTATGCAGTCTTTGTAGTTCATATATGTGTTGGTCCTATTGTATTTAGAAGACCCTATTTCCTTGGTGTTCTCCATCCCCTCGTGCTATTACACTCTTTCTGCTTCTGCTTCCTCTTCCCCAGGTTTCCTCAGCTATGACTGAAGGAATTTTATGGAGACATTTCATTTAAGGCAGAGTGTTCAAAGGTTGTGGTTTTTGTATTTGTTCCCATCTACTGCAGAAGGAAGATTCTCTGATAATGGCTAAGCAAGTCATTGATCTATGAGTATAGCAGAATATCAATAATTTCTATTTTATTGCTGTCACTTTAGTAGAATGGAAGTATTTGGTTTTCTCCCAGGTACCTGGGCTGTCTAGTCTCAGGTTCTTGTTCATCCAAACAACATCAGGTATGGGTTCTATCTTGTGACATTGGCCTTAAATCAAATCAGATATGGTTGGTTACTACCACAAGCTTTGTGCCACCTTTGTACTAGCACATTTTGTAGGCAAGACGCCGTTGTAGGTCAGAGGGTTTGTAGCTGGGTTGTGTTTACATTTCTCCTATGATAGTGTACACAGTACCTTATGTACCAAGAACACAAGCCCATGGGCATGAGAGCTCTAGGTTGGCACCTTCTTGACTTCTCTGCATTCAGTGTGATGTGCAGATATTGACTTCAGCAATATGACCTTGCTGTCAATTTATGGAAAGCAACCTATAGTATTGCTAACAGCTTGGGTTGTTTGGGGGTTCCCATTGGATCTTTTCAGCCAGCAACTCAATTAGATATAACCTACTCCTAGTACTGGAAGCTTTATTTGATGACAAGAAATGTCCAGTAGTTGGAAGGAAAATGGCCCTCAGAGGGAGTGGCACTATTAGGAGGTATAGCCTTTCTAGAGTAGGTGTGGTCTTAGAGGAAGTATGCCACCTTGAGGTCTCTTTTGCTCAAGCTACTATCAGTGAGACAGCCCAGCTCGTGTCGCATGTAAGATATACAACTCTCAGCTACCTCTCCAGCACCAGCACCATGTCTGCCTGCATGCTGCCATGTCACACCATCATCATAATGGACCGAACCTCTGAAACTGTAAGCCACAATCTTAATTAAATGTTTTCCTTTATAAGACTTGCTGTGGTCATGATGGCTCTTCACAGCAATAGAAATCCTAAGTAAGACACACATTTAGTTGAAAAATGTCCTTTCAAGATTTATGAAGGACTATGTTGGAATTTTGATGGAAATTGCATTGAATCATATTGTTTTGATAGGAGGGCCATTTTTATTGTAATAATCCTACCATTCCATAAGCATAATAGGCCTTTCCATCTTCTAACATTTTCTTCAATGAGTCATTTTTCATTCAGTAGTGAGTTGTTCAATTTTCATGAGTTTGTAAGCTTCTATTCTTTCTGTTGTTGTTATCTGGCTTTAATCTGTGGTAGTCAGATAGGGTGTGGGATGTTATTTCAATTTTCTTGTATCTGTTGAGACTTGCTTTGTATCTAAGTATGTGGTCAATATTGGAGAAAGTTCCGAGAGGTACTGAGAAGAAATTATATTCTTTTGTATTTGAGTGAAATATTCTGTTAGGTCCATTTGATGTATCACATCAGTTAGTACCAGAATTTCTCTGTTTAGTTTTTGTCTGGATTACATGTATATTGGTGAGTGAGAGTGGGGTATTGAAAGCACACACCATCACTGAGTGAAGGCCATTATGTGACTTAAGCTGTAGCAGTGTTTCTGAAATTTTTATGACTCAGAAGCAATACATAAATTTAGTTTGCCATTCTTTTTAATCATTATTTAGAATGCAAGTCTAGTTGTCAATTCTTCCAAATCTAATTCATGTTTTATTCCCAGGAATTTTGATAAGCTCCATCAATCAATCTTGTTCCTGTTTTCATCTCTTGTGGATACTTGTAGAGAATTAGCTCCCTACATAATATCTTTAAAAAATAATTACAGACAAGCAGTTCAAAGGAAATCATTATTCTAAAGGCTGTCACTCTCAATTTGGAAAGTGAATGGCTAGTTATTTACCTAGAGCGTGTAGTTTCCATCTTGGCTGTTTGACACACAGAGCTGTGTGTCTGCTTTATTAAAACATAGGACAGCATGAATGCTAGCCAGGCCAGTGGTTCAGTTTTGCTCATACCCTGTACCTACAGAAGACATTCCAGGAAGGAGACTAAATATAGCAATAAAGCAAACAAAGAGGAAATGGTATTTTTAAAAATCTGTATTAGCATGCATAAGCATGATATTTTTATTACGCTCAGCTATTCCTGGAAAAATCCATGGATGCCACTCATGGTAAGCCTGACTCATGCTAAGAATTTATCAGAAAACTTCCTCTCAGGCTTGAACAATCAAAGCATGAGTAAAATTGGATCAAAGAAAAGACAAATGCTGAGAAACCCACAATATTAGAAACTAATATTCTTTTTGCAACTATGCCATCAAGACAGCTGAGACAATGACTTTCTAGCTTATGGCAGCATCTGTTGGGGATAGAATCTGGTTGGCTGAAGTTGAATTGTGTCCCCTTGACTATGGGTGATGTGGATCCTCATAGCTCATGAGATGTGGAGGTAACCGATGGAATGGGTATGAGGGTGCAGTGATAAACGTCTATAATAAAAATGAAAGGAGACTAATCAGAAAATGTGTTACTTCACTTTTTCAAAAATAAATTAGAATACTGATATGTTTGAGGTGATGCTTGGTTGAGCAATGTGGAGGTCAGTGTGAAGAAATGGGATAATCTTTGAAGGCTCTATTACTAGAACTTTACTTTCTATCATAATTTTATTTTTCATTTTTACTGGCATGCTCCAAATTATTAGCAGGTAAAGAACTGAACTAATTTATGAAGTTGTGTTGCTTCAAACTTGTTTTTTCCAATAAGTAGTTTAGGAGTAGATGGAAATAATGCTTTGAGGTAATGACCTAGTGCGAGAACTGTGAAATGCTAACAGGTATTCATTATGTGCTTTCCAAAGGCTAAATTTAGCATGCTCATTACACTGAATAGTTGCAAGTACATTACTTCATCTTAAATTGCTTCCAAATTTTCTGTAAAATTTAATTATTTAATATGTTGTGCACCAGTGATTAATGAACTAAGTGAAAATAAACAGATTAAAGAATAATTAGATTTTGTTTTGAATGGTCATTGTTCTGTTTAGGCATTCCTTCTTGGTTAAGTTTCGGCAAATAAGTCATATATTAGTTGGAAATATCTTCTGACAAACAGGTGAACCAGCAAATCACAAATTCAGATTTTTACTTCATAGGGGGAAAATATAAGTTTTTATCCTGAGTTTATTCATGTGGAAAAAGCAAGTTCATACCATGTCTCCTCTTTGCATAATATACAGTAGAAAATACCTATAATGGCCTTGGTCAAGCACACTGCAGGATTTGTTTTTGAGAGAGAACATTATGTTTTATAATTTGGGTATTATCTATCTTTTTATTCACTAACATTGATTTATTTTAATTAGGGAAGTAGTGTCTTTTATTATGTAAAATCATAAAATGTGCATAAAAAGAAATTTAATTTACATTTCCACATTTTTGTTCTTTTAAATTTTGTTATATTTTCTCCTAAACTATTTTACTCTAGCTACAAGCATTCAAACACAATTTTCATCATGTATTCTCTTTTTAAAATTTGGAACTCTTCTTTTATTATTATACTATCGAAAATATTCTATGTCATTTTTTTTTCAAAAACACCATTTCAGTGACTTAATAATCTTCATAATGTTCCTTGTAGGTATATCATAATATGTCTCATGTTAGTGAAAATTTGATTTCTTTTACAAGTATAGTTCACAGCAGAATTCAGTACATGGGATATGAGGATTCATTGTTCATTCATTTTGTGCCTAAATCACTCCCTGTTTATTGAATTGAGGTTGAGGAGTGTCTTCATAGAGACACTCTCCCCTCAAGGCCATGTTCATTTCAACTAGCTCATACATTTTCAGAAGGTGTTTTAAAGTGAATTTCAGTTCCTGAGTTCCATTTCATTATTCTGCTCTCAGCCACAAAAGTACTTATTAAGACTTAGGAAGTTTTGGAGCTGTCCCAGTGAGATAATATTTCTTACATTTTCAGATACAGAAGAATAATAACAAGTCTGGTACATATATGAATAAAAATACTTTTTAAAAACCATTGAAATAAAATTCTCTGCACCCTGTTCTTTCTGAATTACAATGTTTAGAGCGTTTTAAATATTCTCATAGATTTTAAAATGATTCAACTGTGGCAATAATGAAATTAGTTTGTGTATGTTATCAGATGTTTGGATCTAAGTGCTATTTTTGGCTCTTCTAGTTGTATAATTTTGAACATGTTGTTTAATTTCTTCAAGCCCCATTATCTTCATTGATAAAAAAAGACAATCAATGATCCTTAAGATTTTATTGCAGAATTAAATGGAAATGGCACTTAGAAAGCATTTAACCCCCAAAGTTCCTAAGGTTGACACAAACATTAATAATAGTACTGTCCTTGGTCATGTTCATGCATGACTAAAAGGTTCAAAATACAAACATTTGTACTGGAAAATAATTTTACTTTCACTAGCTTTGTTATTTGGGAACACCCTAAGATATTTCTGTTTTGTAAACCTGTATCCTGGAATTTAGAAACCAATATTAAGGCCATTATAGACAGAGTGGTGGCCTCCATTCCCAAGAGATCTCTGTTTCCAAATCTCTGAACTTCATGAAAGTTTGAACTCCTGGGACTTCTCAGTTTTAGTGAATGAGAGATACAGAGCTAGATCTATGATATCTGGGCATTAACACGTGTGCAAAGATGTTAGTGAGACAAAGAAGAAAGATGATCTGTGTTGACAAAACAACACTAGAAAGTCTCTAACTATTCTAGATTTAAAGAAAAGTGTTGGGAAACAAAGAACATGCACAGCCTCTGGAAGTTGATGAGGTAAGACACTGGCAGACTATTTTAAGAAGAACTGTGATTTTTGCATAACAGATGTTTAATAAAAGACACAATCTTACCTGAGGCTTCCAAAATGCAATTCAGTGCTGCCTACATCTCAGTCAGTCTAGGGAGAGACATCAGATTGACAGACTATAAAACAAAATACATTTTGTTACTTAAAGTCACAAGTTAATGTCTTTGACAGCAATTTTATGGTAATTTTCTATAAAATTATTTGAAATGTATATGCTAGATGTATAGATAACAGGTGGGTAGATAGATGACAGATTGATAGTTGATAAGTAAATAGGTTGATAATAGAGATAGAGATAATAAATAAATGGTACACAGATATTAGATTGAAGATATATAGATTAGATAGGTAGATGATAGATAAATTGATAATAGATTAGGAAAATAGACAAAGATAAACATTAATATAGAAGACTCACACTTAATTATAAAAATGTAATATTTATAATTTTCCAAAGAGGAAAAATGTTTATATGAACAGAAATCCATAATTTAACTAAAATCTAGAATATTTGTTCATTTAATTCTGTCCTCAATTTCATAGCTAAACTCATCAGTGTTGTCCTTTTCTCAGAAGACTTAGTTAAAATACAGTGCTATATATTCTAATAATCTGAATGTCTGTGTCACAGGCAAGCAGTTGTGTGCATTTCTTCCCTTAACTCAGTGATTAACCTTTCATTCAAACACAAAAATAAAATGCATGTTTTAGATACAAGCAATTAAAATCATGCAAAGGTTAATTAAATCAACATCAAAGCCAGATTAGAAAACTATTAAAATAAACTTTAAAATATTCAATAATTTTTGCTGTCTGGCTACTGAAGACAAGTATCATGGAAGACATAGCAGAGTATAAACCCACAGTGAAATGCTGAGAACTAAGGACTAATGGCTTTCTCATGTTATTCTACCGAGTAGTATATTTCCTAAAACTCTGTAGGGGCAGCCTGTGTGAGCTAACCCTGGCCACCTTTTCAGCTCCATAACTCACTGTGACTCTCACACTGCCTTGAGACTACAAAATATCATGCCTTTCTATGAATTTCTGATCCATTTTATCAAAACTTCTCTCATTTTATTTTACTTTATTCATCGTGTGCTTGAAATCTGTCTTACATAAATGATACAACATGTGGAGGAGAGGGATTTTAGCAAATGTTCAAGGAAATTTAAAACAACTTGATTTAAATTAGAGTTACTTCTATGCTTCTGTCTTAAAATAAGAGTTGGCTGAAGAACAAAAAAAAAGGAAACACAGTCCTTACTGCCAACATATGTGAAGTATGGAAATCAAGGCACAATGCATGCTGTGTATCACAAATGAAAGCTCCAAACGAAGGCATCCCAGTGGTTCCACCCGCAGGGGAACACTTTGATCTTTCACTACTAACCAACATCTACTCTATACTCTTCCCTCAGACACATTGCATGTTCCTTGTGAATTCCTTATCAATTTCTCTCTAGGTGAGTGGCAACCACTGACCTTTAGACACCAGGCACACATATGACCCAAACCAGGTGCAGAGACTCCAGTACATAAATCTTTGGTTTTCATCTAAGGAATAAAAAGAAAGGATCATAAAGAAAGAAAACAACGGAGTCTGCTGAGTTATTTTGAGACAGACAGATAAAAGGAAAATGTTGGGGCAGGAAAATGGCTTTTCACCCTGAGTCTGGTTGTATGTCCCACTGTCTGAGAAGCCATAGCTGCATAAAGCTGACAAGGTCAATGAAGACTCGCTAGGAAAAAAAAAATGTCCACTCTCCTAAGAACCAAACAAGGATGCAAAAACAACAAATGAATATTCACTTGGGGCCAAAATGTCCATGATGTTTGAGCTTATTTATATCTCAGCCCTAAACCAGAACACACAATATTTATAACAATGATAGCCTTTAAGAGAAACGAGTTAGTGCCCTTACATTGTTGTATGTATTTTTAAATTTTATTAATCATTGAAACTGGTTAATTACATCTTTTAAGCAATGCAATTTCAAAAAGTTTAGAGACATATTTATGCACACACACACACACACACACACACACAGACAAACACACAATGTGAAGATCTTTAAAATCCCCCCCTCCTCTCTAAATAACCCACACTTAAATTTAAAATCTGTCCTATCTCTCAGTGAAGGAACAACTTCACCCCTCTATAACATCTTCTACATTCCTTTGACTGGCAAGGTCAAGGACCTGGTTTTACCTAAGGGAAGGTCTTCAGGGCTGACCCTCAGGCTTCAGACACCAAATTGAGCAGTACCTCTCATGCATGGATGACACTGTCATTGTCAGTTATCTGTTAGAAAATTGAGCAACCCTTAAAGCCAAGACCCTGTAACTCCTCACTTTCTTTGAATACTAAAATGGTTGTTCTGATTTCACCCTGATCTAGTAAACTACCATCAAATCCTACTGGTTTAGCTGGGTTATTTTTTTCAGAACATAAGAGTATTATCCACACAGCAAAGTTAATATTAGGCTATGTTGAAATCTCTTCCACCAAGGAAATTAGTCCATTAATTTTTAATTTAGCCCAAGGTGAGTTCTTAGGACATAGACAGAAAACAACTACATTCTTTACCAAAATATCACAAGAATCTCTAGGCTAAGGTTGTTCCCCATTGAAACCTCTTGAACCACATTGGTACCACATTGCCTCTATGGTACCACATTGCTTTCAGAACTTCTGTCTTCCAAGTCCCTATGAGGAGAGCCCATTAAATTCCACTAATAGCATTCATCTGCTCTTCAAATCCAAAGTTCAAAGGGTTCCATCATCCTGTAAGAACAGTATGGTCAGACCTACCACAATATTCCACTCTCTGGCACAAACTCCTATCTTTGTTACTTTTCTGTTGCTGTGATAAAATATGATGCCCACGGTAAATTTATAGAAGGAAGGGTTTATTTGAGATTACAGTTTCAGAGGCATGAGAGTTCATCAGCATCATGGTGGGGATTCATGGCAGCTGACAGACAGGGCAAGTGAACAGAAGCTGAGGGCTCACTTCTTGAACTTCAAGCAGAAAAAAAGAGTAAACTGAGAAAGGTGTATGCCTTTGAAATCTCACAGGCCTTCCCTCAGTGAGATTCTTCCTCCAGCAAAGCCTTGGCTTCTAAACATCCCCAAACAATGCCATGAACTGGAGACCACTATTCAAACACACTAGCCTATGGGATGGTTTCATTCAGACTGCCACAAATAGTTATGTTAACTATTTTCCTCAGGAAATAAATCATTTAGAATAATGTCATCATGATAATAAAGTGTGTGGTAGCCCTGGGGAAATCACCAGTAAATTAAGATATTACAGCATTAATAGGTGATCAAGGTAGACTTCCTATCTGTAAGAACCTTATTGTGACAGATAAAAATATTCCAATAATTAAATGCAATAAAAATTAGTTCAAACATTATAGAGAAAAATGTTCAGAGCTATATACATTTAAATGAAGGATACCTATCATCTATCTAAAATTAGCATGGAAAGGAAGAAGTTGACCAATTTATAGTACAAAAACATAAACTTAATTTTATTCTAAATATCAATGACACAATTATAAAAACACTTGTTTCACAGCTGTGCTTTAGCTGGCTATCACAAATAGTTTTGCATAAGGTTGTAAACATAAGGTCCAAATTTAATTGGTAAATAAATTGAATCACAATTCATAAAGTAATTTTTATGTCTTTTGTGACTATACTAGACATATTCAAATCTGAGCAATGCCTGATTGCTTTTAGTTTGTATAAGTATCACTATAGAATCTTGTATATTCACTAATTTCTTTAAAACTAAATGCCAGTAATTTAAAATCCCCCCCCCACGCAAAGTTCTATGACTCTGGAGTGGTGAGCACAGGTGATTGAGAATAGTCTAGAAAGTGCCAGAACTAGATGAATGCACATCTCTAAATGTTTCCGGATCAAAGCATTTCCTCCCTTTAGTATCACTGAGTTGGCAAACCATGTCAGAAAATGAACAAAGAGCTCTGACTCCTCAAATTTCCTGAAGTCTTTTCAGCCAGGTGCTAGGAGATTCATCAACTAGTAATGGTAATTATCTTTATTGAGTTTATAGAAGACACACATTCAACTTAGTTGCAAAGAAAAATGTTCCAGCTTATGAGAATTTAGTGAATGGAATTAAGACAAATAAACAAATGTCTTCTGTTGATTTTAACTCTCCATGGATTCTGAAGATGGCAATTTAAAAGAGAAAAGAAAAGAGCTAGTGAACAAACAAACAAACAAACAAAAATCAACAGAAACTTAATGTTGATTTTAAGAAAGCACAATGTAGCTTTCTTCTGGAGACCAGACATTGGACACCAACTTATTTACACCGCTGGAGTTCAATTTTGCTTTTATTTGATTGACTGTGACCTAGTTCCTTTTGGAGTTTAAAAAAAAAGTGTATAACTTATTTGTTTTTATTTTACAGAATCCCCCAGTTATTTTAGAATTCTAGAGAGATGTTGGAGGCTTTGGGGTTCTAACAATGTTAGATAAACACATAGGATGCTTGAGACTGAGCTTTTAAAATGTTTAAATTTTTAAAGAATATTTGAAAAGTTGGAATCTGTTTTACTGTCATATTTGTATTAATATGACATCTAGGGGACTACCAGAAGTGAAGGCTTATGGTTTAACAGTGTTCGTGTATTATGTTTGTTTGTCAAATTGACAAGGTGTAATATGTGCTAGTTGGGTTTTGTCAACTTGGCACAAATATAGATGTGCCTGAAAGGGGGCTCCTAACTGAGAACATGTTCCATAAGATTAGCCTGCAGGCAAGAGTATACAGACCATTTCTTTTTTATCAATGGTTGATGAGGGAGACCCAAGCATACTGAGCATGATACCACACTATGCTGGTGGTCCTGGGGTATATAAGCATGATACCACACCTGTGCTGGTGGTCCTGGGGTGTATAAGAAAGCAGGCTGAGCAAACCATGAGGAGCAAGCCAGTAAGTAGTGATCCTCGATGGATTCTGCTTCAGTTACTGCCTGCAGGTTCCTGCCCTGCTTAGAGTTCCCACTCTGACTTCCCTCCATGTTGGGCAATCACATGGAATTGTATGCCAATTAAATCCTTTCCCAGCCAAGGTGCCTTTGGTCATGGTGTTTTACCACAGCAAATAGAAACCTAGGTAAGGCAAAGATGAACTTAGCCTAAAGTGAGTTAGTACGATAATCCTAAAATTCCACTTGTAAGTTAAAGCCCATCAGTTTTCCTATCACTATGAATTGAAATGTTAAGGTTGATGAATCTTTGAAGCAGCAGGCCTATTTTAAGAATTAATAGGAACACTACCATAGTTAAATAAAAAAAGTCTTGAGTGATGGCTTGGTGCTTCTCTATTGGTATACATGGGGACCCACAAGCACATACATGTACACATACATGCTGACAGACCAAAGCGCACATAAATCATAATAAAGTGATTTATACTTTCGTTCCTGGATTATAACTATGACTATAATTCCTGGTGTGTGCTGGAGAATAAATGGATTTATGAGAGGAAAGGGAACCAACACCAACTGCCAAGTTCTAAATATTTCTGTTCACAGTCTCATACTTTGGCCCAGCAGCTATGTGGGAGCTGAGCATCTGGACTTACCTTCAGAGACAGACATACAGGCAGGCAGGCAGACAGACAGACAGAAAGACAAAAGGGAAAGTAATTTAAAATGGAAAGTAAATTACTATGGCATTTCAATTCAAATGGTGGCAGCATAAAAGAACAATTGCTTAGCATCCATTAGTCCTAGATTCAATGTCTAGCCCCTCAAAAGTAAAATAAAATAAAATTTTAATATTACCAGTAGCATTCTTATCCATCTACTCTTGGCCTAGAATGAGGCATCACATAGGAATGACCTTCTAACAAATTCCAAGCATTCCTTTATTTAAAAGTACAATAAATTTTACTCTAGTGATTTTGCGCTAATGAAAAATCACCAACAAAGATTTATCTTGTTTTCCAGGCAATACAGCTAAAGTGTACATTGAGATTCAGGATGAAAATGATCACCCTCCAGTGTTTCAGAAGAAGTTCTACATTGGTGGTGTGTCTGAAGATGCAAGGATGTTTGCATCTGTGCTCAGAGTGAAGGTATGAGAAAAGAAACCCTGATTTCAAACTACATTGAAAGCAAAGAGCTGTGAAATTTTCAGCTATCCTTCAGCCTCATCGTTTATACTCAGGTTAAAAACACAAAGTTCTTGTTGTTTGTTTGTTGGGGCATTTCTTCTGTCTTGTTCTTGAGACCGGGTTTCTTTGTGTAGCTGCTGGGCTGGAACTAGCTCCATATACCAGGCTGGCCTTGAACACAGAGAAATCCACCTGTCTCTGTTTCCAAAGTGTTAGGATTAAAGGCACGTGATACCACCATCCAAACTCAAAATTCTTCAACTATCAATGTTTCCTAGTAACTTGTCCTTAGCCTTAAATTTTGAAGTCAAAGCATTTTAAATATATATAGAGAATTAATCAAGCAGTATTTTTCCTTTTTTTATTAATAATATAATTTTAAAAAGTTTTTACATGTGGATCCCAGTTTCCTCTCCCTTCCTCCCTCCTACCCTCCCTCCTTCCCTCCATCCCTCTTTCCCTCTTTCCCCTATGACATGCACCCTGGCCACCCTCCCCTCCCATCCCCCCCACCCCCATTCCACTTGTAGGACTATGTTATCCAGGTAGGGTTATGTAAATCTGTCAAGTAATTTGAAGTAGGGATGAGGACTTCTCTCCTGTCTCTAGATTAAGGGGGTATTCCTCCATGGTAGATGTGTCCACAAGGTCCTTTTGTGCACCAGGAATAGATCCTGTTTCTACTGTCTGAGGTCCCCCAGACTGCTCAGTCCTTCTAGCTGAGACCCATATTCAGGGGGTCTGAGTCAGGCCCTTGCTGGGTTCCTAGCCATCAGTCTGGGAGGCCCAAGATCGCCCTTGTTCAGGTCAGCTGTCTTTGTAAGTTTCTGCAACCTGGTCTTGTCCCAGCTCTCTGCATCTGGATTCTAGTTCGACTCTGTGTTTGGTTATGGGTGTTTGCTTCTGTTTCCAACTGGTACTAGATGAGGATGCCATGATGGTGGATAATTTAATTGATGATCTCACTATCAGGGAAGGGCATTTATGGTAGCCTTTCCATGGTTGCTCAAATTGTTAGCTGGAGTCAGTCTTGTAGTTCTCTAGACGTTTCTTTAGGTTCAGTTTTCTCTTCAAACCAATAATGGCTCCCTCTTTTATGTCACCCCCCTCACCCTGACTCAGTCTATCTAGTCACACGTATTTTCCTCTCCTCCCCTTCTCTTTCTCTTAGTTCTCTCTCCATTCACTGCCCCCCCATTTCCCATGTGCTCTGTGGGAATTGCCCCTTCCCCCTTTTGTGAGGGACCATATATGAATCTCTTAGAATACACCTTGTATCCCAATTCATCTGGTGGTGTGTATTATAGGATGGTGTTCCTTTGCTCTAGGTCTAAAATCCATATATGAGCGAGTACATACCCTGTTCCTCTTTTTCAAGTTCCATCCACTTGCCTGCCAATTTCAAGATTCCGTTATTTTTTTTTCGGCAGAGTAGTATTCCATTGTGTAGATGTGCCACATTCTCTTTATCCATTCTTCAGTTGAAGGGCATCTAGGTTGCTTCCAGGTTCTTGCTATTACAAATAATGCTGCTATGAACATAGTTGAGCACACATCTTTGTTGCATGGATGTGAGTCATTTGGGTATATACCTAAGAGTGGAATTGCTGGGTCCTGTGGTAAGCTAATTCCCATTTTCCTGAGGAACCGCCATACTGATCTCCAAAAATGCTGTACGAGTTTGCACTCCCACCAGCAATGAAGGAGTGTTCCCCTTTCTCCACAACCTCTCCAGCATAAATTGTCATTGGTGTTTCTAATTTTAGCCATTCTGGCAGGAGTAAGATGTTATCTCAAAGTTGTTTTCATTTGCATTTCCCTGATAGCTAAGGATGTTGAACATTTTCTTAGGTGTCTTCAGCCTCTTTGATTTCCTCCAATGAGAATTCTTTCTTCAATTCTGTACCCCATTATTTAATAGGGCTATTTGGTATTTTGTTGACTATATTCTTGAGTTCTTTGTATATTTTGGAGATCAGCCCTTTGTCAGATGTAGGATTGGTAAAAAAAAAAAAAAAAAAAATCAGTCTGTGGGCTGCCATTCGATCTTGTACTGTGTCCTTTTCCTTACAGAAGCTTCTAAGTTTGATGAAGTCCCATTTATTAATTGTTGATCTCAGTGTCTGTGCTCCTGGAGTTATGTTCAGGAAGCAGTCTCCTATACCAATTTGCTCAAGGATACCTCCTACTTTCTCTTCTAAGAGTTTCAGTGTGGCTGGATTTATGTTGAGGTCTTTGGACTTGAGTTTTGTGCTTAGCAATAGACATGGGTCTATCTGCAGTCTTCTACACACCATCAACCAATTTTGGTAAGTGATAGTTATCAAAAAATTTGTCCATTTCCTTTGAATTTTCAAATTTTGTAGAGTATAGGTTTTCAAAGTATGACCTGAAAGTTGTCTGGATTTCCTCTGTGTCCGTTGTTATGTCCCCCTTTTCATTTCTGATTTTGTTAATTTGCATGATCTCTCTCTGCTTTTTCATTAGTTTGGATAAAGGTTTGTCTATTTTGTTGATTTTCTAGAAAAACCAACTCTTTGTTGCATTGATTTTTTGTATTGTTTTCCTGGTTTCTTTTTTATTGATTTCAGCCCTCAAATTGATTATTTCCTGGCATCTACTCCTCCAGGAGTTTGCTTCTTTTTGTTCTAAGGCTTTCACTTGTGCTGTTAATTCTCTAATGTGACTATCCTCTGTTTTCTTCATATAGGCACTCAGTGCAATGAACTTCCCTCATAACACTGCTTTCAAGGTGTCCAATAAGTTCGGATATGTCATGTCCTCATTCTCGTTGATTTTTAGGAAGTCCTTAATTTCTTTCTTTATTTCTTCTTTGACCCAGGTGTGGTACAATTGCACATTGTTGAGTTTCAATGAGTTTGTAGGGTTTCTGCAATTTATGTTGTTGTTGAATTCCAATTTTAAAGCATGGTGGTCTGGTGAGATACAGGGGACTATTCCAATTCTTTTGTATCTGTTGAGTTTGTTATGTCACCTAGTATGTGGTCAATTTTAGAGAAGGTTCCATGTGGAGCAGAGAAGAAGGTATATTCTTGTGTTTGGATGGAATGTTTTATAGATGTCTGTTAAACCCAGTTGAGACTTAACTTCTGTTAGTTCTTTTGTTTCTTTGTTGAGTTTCTGATTGGTGGTCCTGTCTAGTGGTGAGAGTGGTGTGTTGAAGTCTCCCACTATACGTGTGTGAGGTTTTATGTGAGCTTTGATTTTTAGTAGCTTTTCTTTTATGAATGTGGGTGCCTTTGTATTTGGGGCATAGATGTTCAGAATCGAAACTTTGTGTTCATGGATTTCTCCTGCGATGAATATGAAATGACCATCTTCATCTCTTTTGATTAATTTTGGTTTGATGTCTAACCTGTTAGATATTAGGATGGCCACACCTGCTTGCTTCTTGGGTCTATTTGATTGGAAGACCTTTTCCCAGCCCTTTACCCTGAGCTAATGTCTATCTTTGTAGCTTAGGTGTGTTTCTTGTATGCAGCAGAAGGATGAATTCTGTCTTCATATCCATTCTGTTAGCCTGTGTCTTTTTATAGGTGAGTTTAGACCATTAATATTTAGGGAGAGTAAGGACCATTGATTGTTAATGTTTGTTTGTTTTAGATTTGCTTTTGGCAGCGATATTGTGAATTTATTTGTCCTTCTTTACCCTTGGTTTCTGGTGAAGTGGGATTATCTGTTGCCTAACTCTTTGTGAGGTAGTAAACTTCCTTGGGTTGGAGTTTTCCTTCCGAAGCTTTCTGTGGCGGCTGGATTTGTAGATACGTATTGTGAAAATCTGGCTTTATCACTAAATATCTTGTTTTCTCCATCTATAGTGATTGAGAGTTTTGCTGGGTATAGTAGCCTGGGCTGGCATCCAGGGACTCTTAGTACTTGTAGAACATCTGTCCAGGACCTTCTGGCCATGAGGGTTTCCATGGAGAAGTCAGGCGTAATTTTGATAGGTCTGCCTTCATATGTTACCTGTCCTTTATCCTTCTTAATATTCTTTCTTTATTCTGTATGTTAGGTGTTTTGATTATTATTTGTCCAGGGGTCTTTTTTCTTTGGTCCAGTCTATTTGGTGTTCGGTATGCTTCTTGTAATTTCATGGGCATGTCCTTCTTCAGATTGGGAAAGTTTTCCTCGATGATTTTGTTGAATATGTTTTTGGCCCCTTTGAGCTGGGCTTCCTCACCTTCCTCTATGCCTATTATTCTTAGGTTTGGCCTTTTCACAGTGTTCCATATTTCCTAGATGTTTTGTGTTAAGGATTTGTTGGATTTAAGAGTTTCTTTGGTCGATGAATCTATTTCCTCTAGTTTATCTTCAGCACCTGAGATTCTCTCTTCCATCTCTTGAATTCTGTTGGTTATGCTTGCGTCTACAGTTCCTAATCGTTTGCCCAGTTTTTCTATTTCCAACATTCCTTCGGTTTGTGTTTTCTTTATTGTCTCCATTTCTGTTTTCAAGTCTTGAACCTGTTTAATTGTTTTTTCTTGGCTTTCTATACTTTCTTTAAGAGTTTTAGTCATTTCTTCCAATTTTTTGTTTGTTTTATCTTCCACTTCTTTAAGGGATTTTCTCACATCTTCTTTGAGGGCCTCTATCATTTCTATGATGAAATTTTTTAGGTCGTTCTCTTCTGATTCATTTGCTTTATTGTGTTCGGTCTAGTTGGTGTAGCTTCCCTAGATTCTGGTGGTGTTATGCTTGTCTTTCTGATGTTAGGTGTTTTCTTGTATTGCTGTCTTCCCATAGCTTCTTCCAGTAGGTGTTGGTGGGGTTTCTCCCTCTCTCTATGGCTTTAGGTGGGTCAGAGTTTCGATGTCTGGGTGGTCCAAGCTCTCTAGGAGGTCTCTCCTTTGGCAGGGGCCCGAAGATAGGGGTCAAAGTTCAGGCTCCAGCAGAGGAGAGCTGAGGCCTCTTTGGCAGAGGCTAGCCCGCAGGATGTTTCCTCAGGGATAGTCAGGTCTAGCTCTAGCGAAGGCCTCTAGCCAAGGTCTGTTGTTGGGGGACAAAGGCTGGGCTGATACTCAGGATGTTTCCGCACTGATAGGCAGGTCTAGTTGGCACTCTCCAACTGAGTAGTGCCTCTTTAGCAGAGGTCCTGCAATGGGGGTCAAGGATCCAGCCCGCAGGAACTCAGGGTGGACCAGCAGAGATAGGCGGATCTCTGGAAGGTGCCCAGAACTCCAGTAGAAGACCGGTGGTGGGGGTCAGAGACCAGGCAGGTGGATATTACTGGTGGTCCCACGTGGATAAGCTGGTCTATTGTGCTCAGATAGGCTCCAGGAATTTCCCCAGAAGGTGGCTAGATTATTGGCTCCACCTTCTGGGTCAGTGCTCAACCAGAGCAGTGGGGCAGTGAGCAGGCTAGGGAAGAGCATAGGGGGAGAGCAGGCTCCTGGTGGGGGTGGTTGGAGGTATATCGGAGCTCCAAGAGCACTCTCAGTGGGGACAGGATGCAGGGGCAGGGAGATCCAGGACCCACCCAGGCATTTCCGGGGAGGGTGTAGGGGAGAATCAGCTGCCCCAGCAGGATTAGACCCAAACTCACCTGTAGAGGAGGCCTGGTGACAGGGACAAAGGCTGGGCTGATACTCAGGATGTTTCTGCACTGATAGGTGGGTCTAGCTGGCACTCTCCAGCTGAGTAGGGCCTCTTTAGCCTATATTTTTTTTATTTGTTTGTTTGTATATTATGTATTTGAAGTTGTGGCCGGGGGATTACACCATATTCCGGAAGATTAGAGATCATATTTCTGGAGTCATTTCTTTCCTTCCTCCTTTATCTGGGTTTGTGGGGCTTGAACTCAGGTTGTCAAGTTTGAACTGCAAGCACCTTTACCTGCTAAGCCATCATGACAGCCCTCTCGATAGAGGGTTTCCACGCCTCTATTAGGATCACTTCAGAATAATTCCATAGAGCCTCAAAATGAAATTTCTAATTAAAGATATGGAAACCATCAATTTATAATGAAAATGATTGCCTTCTCACAGTAACTTTTCAAATTTCAAGTGATGCAAATAATACTCATAAACACTGCTAATTTGGTATTTACTAAAGTTTTCTTTTAAAAAAAAATCCCTTCACATTCAGGGAAAAAAATGGCTAACTACTTCTATAGTTTACAAAATGCTCTAGTTTGAGATTGATCTAGAGATATTTTAAATGATCTCAAATATTTTCAGTTGTTACTGCACAATAGAATTTCAATGCTGTTTTTCTTACTAGGGTAAGAGATTCTTAGTTCACTGTTGATTACCAGTTGTAGTTATTTTTCTGGGATGGCTTTAACAACCATTTTAACAGCTACGCACTAAACATATAAACTCATCCTCATCCCTGGCAAGCTCAGCTGTGGCATCCCTGTGCTCTGCTCATTAGAAGTTGTCTTTCTTTCCCATTAGCAGGACCTCTGTGGTTAGTTTTATGATTCCATCTGCTTCCAGCACCTATCAAACACCTTCAGCAACAAAAAGAAAATTCAGCCAAGGCAACAATCAAGTGTAAAAGCAATGCTAAGAGGGGAAGATAAACACTCCAGAGCCTTTGGGGGGAGGCAGGGGGTGTTAGAGAAAGGTGACATTAGAGTTTGTGTGGGAAACATTTATTAGAGATTGAGTTATTCATAGAAATTTGGGTTTGGTGTCTGCATTGATCAGAAACCCAGGGATGGAAAGACTGGACAGAGTATAGGGATACACCAATGGACAGACCTGATGAAGTAATTCAGTTAGGAGAACACAGACTGCACTACAGACCTAAAGGAAGAAACCATTTCAATTTCTGAGAGAACATGGTTTTTGTTATTGGTTTTTTTGATTTTGTTTTTTCAGGGGAGTGCATAGAAGATAACACTGGTGCAGAAGGGTAGATAGATCAGACGGGAACATGTATGGATGGGATCCTATAGTTCGGGAAAGCAAGTGAGTGCAAAAAAAGTGAGTGCAAAAGCCAGTGCAATAGGATTGATGAGCCTGCAGAGAGCCTTTATTGGCCAACACAGTTGCCACACTCAGCCCGGAATCATGCAGGAATCATATATTTCCCATTTTAGCCAAGTAGACATGAGTTAAAGTGGTTCTCAATTCATGCGTGTAGTGGGAAAATATTACTTAAAAGTAGCACTGAATTGGTGCCCACTCTCCTGGGAGATTTGAGAAGAAAAAAAAATGGTTTTAAAATGAAAAATCTCCCAGGATTATGATAGAGGCTTTTAAGCCACTTGCTGGCTGGTGCATATTAGAGTAATGCTGGATTTCATCTACTATGAACAAAAGTTATTTTTTTAGCCTGCCATAAGACTCAAAATACTGAAAGCTATACCTTTCAAAAGATGCTGCCAGTTAAAGGACAAGAGAGGGAAAAATGTCGCGTAAAACAGAACAGACGGTGTAAGATGATGCTTTGAAATAGCAAGAAAGAAAATGGTACTGCCTGAGAGTATGGAGTGTGGACTCAGGCTGATACTTCAAAATATGCTGCATGAAGGAGACAACACACTCAGATAACTGATGAAACAAATTGCCCAGGATGCAGTGGGAAATAGGGAAGTCATGCACTGCTCTCCATTGGAGTATCTAATACACTAACATGCTTGCTAGGTGCTCATGTTTAAAAAACATACTATTTTCCTACTGTGTGCTAGCTTTCTACCCTCCTTACCAAAAAATGACATTCTAAATAATGAGACAAAAAGAAAGAAGGATGGAGGGAGAAACATCAGTTAACTCAGCATGGACATAACATATAACGTGATCTTACTACAGATTTCTACTACACTGAACTTCTAAAATAGAGGTGATGGTGTCCTTACATTATTTGCCACCATGGACAGTTTAGAGGGTGGCTTTTACCTACTTTGCTTGTCTAATTTCATTTTGGTGGCTATCGTCTTGGGGCCGATGTCTCAGGAGAAGATGGGTTTTAAAGAGACTGAGCCTTCTCTGAAACCCAGCCAGCCTGACCCAAGCACACTTTTCCTGTTGTGAATGATGTCCTTGGACATGGCAGTCCCACCCATTTGCATATGTATTGAGCAATAATCCAGCCTGCTGAGGAAATCACAAGACAGGGTTTTACATGGGAATGGAGCCTTCTATGTGACTTGTGAATTGAAATGTCCAAGTCACGTTCAAACAATGCTTGGGTTGTATTAGAAGGTCACAGAAGATAAAGACTAATCCAGCATGACCAGCATTCACTGTGGTTTAAGGCTGACACATTTGTCACAAAGAGATTAGCCACATTGATTTCCACTGGCAACAGGTAATCAGTCATTCCAATTGCAGAGAGTGGGAGGGAAGGCCCAATACTATTTTTTCTTTTCAGTCATTAATCCAAGCCATTAACATCAGTTACAAACTTCACTCACTTTGGGATAGCTCAGTGGTAGAGTGCTTGTCCCTTCTACACCACAAAGGTTAAACATATATCTTGAAGCACGATACTAATTAGCCTTACTCAATGAAAACCAGGAGTAGCTGCCAGTTGCTTCCTACCTGTTTTGTTCTTCATTCCAAAAGGGCTGAGATCCTGTCCTCACTGCACTGTATAAATTCCTGTTTCTACCTCCCGAGTGCTGGGGTTGAAGTTATGTATCATCACTGCCCAGCTTCTATGGCTAGCTCCACCCTCTGATCTCCAGGAAAGCTTTATTTATCAGAACACAAAAGAAATATCACACAACAATAACTGGAGTAATTTAATGCGAGAACTCAAACAGACGCACACAACCATGCATGTAGCAATGTCAGTCAAAAAGATAAAAACTGGGAACAATCCACATGCTGGTCTATGCATGAACAGATGAGCAGCTCTAATCTACTCACATGATGCAATATTATTCAGCACTAAAGGGAAATAAAATCAGGCATGTAATATTTCCTGGTAAATGTCTAGTGAAACAGAATAGACCTGTAGGAGATGTGAGATATGTTAATTGTTTATGTGTGGTACTGATTTGTAACCCAAATAAGTAAATGACTCAGAGGCTGATATTGGGGTTCAAGCTTCAAACTGAATATCAGAAAAGCAAAGCAGCCGGCCACGAGCTCTCAGCTCTAGCTCAGGCTGAAAGGACTGGTCCACACACGAGGTCTTCACCAAGTCAAGTCCAGGTCCTCTAGAAGAACAGCAGGTGCTCTTAAGCTCTGAGCCATCTTCCCAGCTTTGAGTTAGGTATCTTTCATGAAATGTATGCATTACTTTATGTTGGCAGACAGAAGTAGAAATGTAAAAGGGTTGGCATATATCTCATACTTAATAACTGATGTCACGATGTTCTCCAAATTTTTACACCTATTAACATCCAACCTTTGAGCAGTACCTGATCACTCTGGTTGTTCAAAAAAATTATTTTCTGTCCATCCTTGATATTTTAATCAGTTGGTGGACATATAGTGGTTTCTCTTGGTTTATTCTAATTCTTTCAGAATAATACAGTTTAAATGCCTCTTTACACATCTGGAAATGAATTAGTATTAGTGTTTTGGGAGTAATACAAATGGAAAGGTGATTATGTGGTCAGGAGACAACTTCTTGGGGTCAGTGCTGTCCTTCCATCTTTACATGGGTTCCAGAACTCAGCCTCATGTGGCCAGGCAAGTGGAGCCAGGGCCTTCACTAGTGAGATGCAGCAGCACCCTTAAATTTCAACAATATTCTATCCTTCAAACATGGCAAATATTTCTGCTAGGTTTATTGTTTTATGGTGGCTGTTATATCTCCTAGGATGGAATACATTGTTCCAGACTCTTCTGGCTTCCAAAGTTTCATTGAGAAATCCGTGTCATTCTGGTGTGTTTCCCTTTATGCATAACTTGCTTTATTTTCTCCTGAAGATTTCAGTACACTTTCTTGGATATATATATATATATATATATCATGCAGGGCCCTACACAAGGTGTTGGCAGAGGCCTAAAGTTCTGCCAGATATCAGGCAGGGTCATTCTGACCAAGGCAAAGATGTGGATCCTCTGCTACGCATCAGGGGTTGTGGGAAGTCTGGGTAAGCTTGTAGGGTGGTAGAGGAGTTCATGAAGGGACCTGTGAGTGACTGCAGGAAGTTCTGTTCTTTACCTGTGACACAGGATGAGGCACAGGGAGAAAGATCCTTGGAAGGCTAGAAGTCAGCTACAGCAAGGTGCCGGGATGCTGGCTGTGGAAACCACAGTAGGTCTGGAGGGATTTTAAAACTGAGAGGATTGGGTGGTAGGGGATACCCATTAGGCTAGACTCTGGAGGAAGACATGGAAAGTCTGGAGATAAAGTGGGTGGTTGCAAAAAAGGTAGGTCTTGAAAAAGATAAAAACTTTATCAAAGATTTCTAAAGCAGAAAATAGTATCAGTTTATGAATTTTTAAGAGGTCTCTTACATCTTCCCTTATAGATACATGCTTTTTATTTTTTTAAGGAATTTTGTTGTTGTTTTTTTTTTTCAGAGTAAAGATATTATAGAAAGTCCTGAATAGCAGAAAAAGAATTGGCCTTCATGAACAGAAAATACATTATCTATAAAACTTAGAAAATGAAACAGCCCTTTCTCTCAGAAATGAATCATGGTGTGATCTTTTTTGCCACCTCCTGTGCATATTAATTATATGTTACATGAATAATCATCAAGAAAATTAAGGCCATCTAATGATAAAAGCAGAAGTTTGCAAAAAGCCCACATCTCACCTACGCTGATGAGTGGCTGCTTAGCAGTAAATGCAATTAGAAAGTTGAATTACAGTCCCACAGCTCATCTACTGGGGCTTCATCACAGACAAGGTCATCCACAACTCATTTCCTTCCACACTCAAGTCCTGCTTTGTCTTTAAAAAGGAGTAAAGTATCTACATGTTTATGCTAATTCACACTACGTTCCAATAGTGTATGTCAATAAGAAAATAATGAGCAGTATAAGCCTGGGGGAACGAGTGTGTGTGTGTGTGTGTGTGTGTGTGTGTGTGTGTGTGTGTGTGTGTGTGTGTGCCTATGTCCATGTTTGGATGTGTATATAAACATGTATTGGCAGGTATACATGTATGAGTATGTGGTAGCCAGAGGTTTACTTTGGTTGTCTTGTTCACTTTCTCTCCACTTTACATTTTTAAAAACAGTTTCTTATTGAAACTGAACTCATCAATTAGGCTAAAACATCTGGCCAGTGGGTTCAAGGGAACCTCTTGTCTATGCCACCCTCATGCTGGGATTATAAAAGTGTGTGACCATACCTCCCTTTTACATGGAAGATTTGAGTCCAACTCAGTCCTCATGTTCTGACAGCAAGTGCTTTGCCAACTAAACCACACCCTCGTACACACACCTATTCCTAAAGAGTAACTTTAATAAAATCTGTCAATCCATTGCAAGAATTGTCTTACTGTGAAGCAAGGGACCTCATAGTAATCTCCAGCCTGTCTCATAATTTTGTTGGCCCAGTTTATCAGCAAACAGTGTTTCTGGTTGGTGTCAAGAAAAAATTATTCACTGCATCTTCTGTGGCTCAGGAATGGCATGTGCAAGATGAGCTTCTTATTCTGCAGGACTGAAAGACACCTATTACTAAAATTTTTAGACAAGTACAATACACTCTACATTCTCAGATTATCTTATTTCCCCAGATCTTCCTCAAATATTATCCACTGTCCCTTCCCTTTGTACAGTATCACCCCTTAGCATTGATTCACCCCAGCACAGTTCCTGTGGATGTGGCTGGAGAATGTTTGAACTGCAGCAAGATCATCAAAGGCAGTAAGATAGAAAACAAGTCAGCAAAATTTCTCTCTGGGGCAAATTAGACAGTCAAAACTTAAGAATCAAAATGTACAATTATAATAACCTGTCTGTGGATTTTTTTTTCATTAATTTTGACATGATGTGTCTGTCTCTGTGTCTCCTAATGACTCTGAGGTCCATGTCTTTGGGGATGACACTTGCCAAGCTTGCTGGCTTCTTCATACCTTGGTTTTTCCCATTGTTTCACTCTGAACTCTCATTTCTCTTTGACAGTGAGGTACACTGTTTAATACTGGTTCTAAGAGGAAAGCTTGTATTATAAATACCTATATTCTTTTAAAAAAAGAGAAATTTGAAATAAATAATAAACATCAAGGTTTTAGAAAATCTACATCAAACAAACCTAAATCAGTGAGCAGAGCCAGTAAAGACCACAGCACAAAGTAATGAAATGAACAGAAAAGGACTCCAGAGCAAAGAGTTCCTTCTCTGAAAGATAAACAAGATTGGCAAGCCCTTACCAAAACTAATCAAAGGTAAGAGGAGACCCAAAATACACAAATACAGATAAAGTGATATATTAAAACAGACATCTGGGAGATCTGGGGGATTATTAAGACATACTATGAAAACATGTAGTCTAATGAATATTAAAAGTTATAAAAAAAAGTTAATTTTCCAAACACATAAGCCTACTGGATTAAACAAAGAACATAGAAACAATACAAACACGTTTATAACAAGCATTCAGTTTGATCCCCAGGCTCTGGTGGCTTCACAGCTGAGTTCTTCCAGACCTCCCTCAAAAAAGAAAATCTTCCAATTACTGCAAAAAATAGAAATGGAAGGAACACATTGAATTCATTTCACATAGCTAGCATTGAATGCATATCAAAATCAAACAAGAACTTAACAATAAAAGAAAATAATAGGGTAACTCCCAAGATGGACATTATTACAAAAATTCTCAATACTTGTAAACTGAATTCAACAATGTATCAGAAAGAGCCTTCCCCATGACAAAGTGAATTTCATACAAGGGATAAAATGGTGGTCACCATGGGAGATCAATTAATGCATTACATCATATTAATAAACTCATGGACATTGACACATAATCATCTTAGTATATGCAGAAAGAAAAACTCTTAATAAAGTCCAGCATACCTCCATAATAAAAGCCTGGAAGAAATCAAGAATAGGAGAAATATACCTCAACATATTAAATGCTATATATAGGAAATATGTAGCCAACATAATACTAAATAGGGATAAGTTCAATGCATTTCCATTAAAATTAAGAATAAGACTATGTACTTTCTACATATAGTCCTTGAAATCTCAGCTAGAAAATTGAGAAGTCAAATTATTTCTGTTTGTGCACAATGTGATCTAACATATAAAGACCCTCAAAATTCTACCAGTTAACATTTAAAACTAAAAATCACCTTCAGCAACATAGCTGGAAACATAATCTGTACACTAAAGAAACATATTTTCTATATACCAATAATCAGTATGCTGAGAAAACCCATCCTATTCTTAATATCTTCAAAAATGGAAAATCTAGGAATAAACTCAGCCAATGAAAGGATGGCTTCTAGTCATTATCTTCAGAGTCAAAGCAATTTCCATTGATACTTTAATGGAAATCTTCAAAGAAATACGAAAAACATACCCTAAAATGCATATGTACACAAAGGACTGCACATATCAAAGCAATCCTGAAGTAAAAGATCAGTCCTGGGCATATGTCAAGACATGACTTCATGTCACACCATGAAGTCAAAGTAAGAAAGTGTGATAGTGATACAGAAGCTGGCATACAGATCAATAGAATGAAACAGTGCTCCTGGAAGGAAACAGACACAGTAACAGTCACCTGATCATTTTTTAAAGATAGCACATAATTGAGGTGTAGAAAAAGCAACCACTTCTAATGATCCTGGGAAAACTGGATATCCATATGTAGAAAAAAATGTAACAAGGTCCCTATACTTGCTTTATACAAAAATCAATCAAGTGCATTAAGCGCCTTAATGTAAGGAAATCTGAATCTGTTTTAGGAGACTATTTCTAAAATATATAAAGACTCCAAAGCTAAATATTAAAAAGAATTTAAAAATAATTTCTAGAGTGGGCTAATGAAATGAACAAGAAATTCACAAAGGATTAAATATAAATCTCCAATGAGCATATTGGGGATGATTCAATGCTCTTACTTACCAGTGAAATACAAATTAAAATTGCATTTTCCCTGTCAGAATGGCCCTCTCAAGAAAACCAATTGACAACACATGCCAGTATCAATGTGGGAGAGGGTTATCTTTCACTCCATTGTCAAGAATAGACACACACCTCAATTTTACCCAATCAAAAAAGAAATAAAGTAACTAGTGATTCTATTAAATCAACTGGCAAAGACAAATCTGAATGTTTACTCTCATTTAGGGATCTAGAATAATTTACAGATAATGGGAGGGCATGGGGGTAAATATGGTCAAAGTATATGACATACTTGTACTTGAAAGAAATGTTGGCAAAGTAGATGCAGAAAAAGCTATATATGATGAATATATGCCAAAAAATTCAGGATCTGATGATCCTAATTCATGCTTCCCCTGAATTCATTCCCTGGGACCCACATGGTTGATGGGGTGAACCAACTAGAGCTAGTGTTATTCTGACCCCCAAATACAGCATGACACATTTATCGGTATTCATATATACAAATATATATGCACATACGTGGAGAAACAGTCATATGCACAAATGCCCCCCCACACACATGTCCTCACACACATATGCACACACACAAATACTTTACTGCTTGCTTTATCTAGATGATTACAAAAGTATAAATGTCTAATAATTTGGTGAATTGGATAAATTCTTGCAGAAAAGCTCCTTCTCATATATATTTATTTTCTGTTTATTGCATGTGAATTTTTCTCATCCCCAGTCACCTTCTGGTTAAATCAAGAAATTTTTCAGTTGACGCTGAGTTTTGCTAAGAAATAATCAAATTTCAAGTGGTATATTTTCTGCCAATCAAAGAGTACTTCATAATAATTTTATGTCAGTGTTCCAGCTGTGTTGTGTCCTCTTTGAAAATATCAATTTGTAGCCAAGGATGTAAAATCCATTGTTAACAGAAAAATATATTTACATTGGTGCATATTTTTAAATATATGCATTTACACACCCATACATATAAATGCCAGGAGGAAGGGTGGGAGAGATGAGAGAGAGAGAGAGAGAGAGAGAGAGAGAGAGAGAGAGAGAGAGAGGAGCGCTTTGAAATATAACCAGTTTAAATGAAGGACATTTTGAATAACCACTGCTTTGGGCAAATGTGGTCTTTATATTAAAATGGTGTAAATTTTATAAACCAAAGAGACAGATTTTAGTGTCCTGTGTCCAGATAGCCCCATTCCAGTCTGAGAATTGAAACTTTTTTTTACAATTAGTGTCACTTTCATGACACTAAAGGCTTTTTTGGATATCATTAGTGTCAGAGCAACAATATAGATTCATCACATTTTTCAACGTTTGAATTGTTTTTTCAAACTAAAAGGTTTATAGATTGAATTCTATTTGTCTCAGTGCATTCTTTTTTTCTATAAAAGCCATGAAAAAGAAGTTTTTCTTTATGAAATAAGACTCTTTGTGTTATTTAATTTAATTGACAGGCAATAAATATGAAGAGAGTGAATTCACAGAACTTTAACATTCAGACTGAATATTCAAATTCCCTACTGTTCTCTTTCATTGGTTTTCTATTAAATTTAAGAGCTGAAGTATAATGCGACTTCTCATCTTTGATTTTTATTCAAAATTACATCAATTTTGTTTTTAGTTTTGTTTGTTTTTGAGATAGGGTCTCTCTATATAATCCTGGCTGCCTTAAAACTCACTTTGAAGATCAAGCTGGCCTTGAACTCACAAAGATCCAGGACTTTAAGGTATGAGGCAAGGACTCCACAATGAACTCTAGTCCACGGGAGACTGATTCTCATGGTTCCCTCACAGTAACATCATAGCAATTATTCTCCATTAAGAACTTTTACTTTTGAACCAGCAAATCATCTGACATTATTAAAATACATCAATAAGTGAACTTTCTTTAGAAGTTCAAAATTGTCCTTCAATGATAGTTAGTATGCAAGTCTCTAAACAGTGAGACTTATCAAATTAAAAGAATAAATCAAGAAATTTTCCTGATGTTCCCAAATTTGCAGACATTACAAATGAAAGAATAATATTTGTACCTGTGTGCTACACACTAAAAAACAAAGTAATCCAGTGGAGACCTATAATATACTGATCCCGCCTTTATCCATCTTTCCTGGTTCCCCATTTTAACGTGAGGACCTAAATCCTAGGGAATCACTTGCCAAATTTCAAATAACTAGTAACAACAACTAATAGAAATGAGCTTAAATCTATTCTAAATACTGGTATGCAATCCACTGTAACATTCTTCTATACATATTTAAACAAAATACCACTTTACTAAAAAAGACATGACCACTAAATATGTGAATCAAAAAAATTAATGTGTAATATAGAGACATAATTATGTTATTGTCATAACATCGTAAATAAACATACACATACATGTACACACACACACACACACTCACGGCACATGCAACTGAACACAACTCTTTTGAAGGGAGTGGAGGAAGCATTCAATTCTCCATCAATCTCCATTTCTTCCTCCTCCCTCCCCATTTATTCCATGTTAGATGTTAGTGTCCTGGAATAACCACTGTTTCTTTGGCCTACTAGATAAGAGCTGTTTTGATTAAGTATAAAAAAATATTTAAAGTATCAAAATAAGAAACAGTACAGATTATTAGAAAAATATAAGTAATATAAAATGGACTGATACACAGCATAGATTACTAAAAAGACATAAGTATTAATCAATAGACTGGTTCTAAGTATTGAATTTGATGTAAGATTCAGTCTCTGCTGTAAATAAGCCCAGATAAGATGATTCGTGGCTGTTGCACATTGTGTCCACTGGATTACTTAGTCAAGAGAAAAACATAAGAAATAAAAATAAGAATATGCAAGAAGTCTGGTTAGTAAACTGGGGTCAGATTGATAATTATTTTTTGTAAGTGGAGTAATTGTAAATAATTACAAAATATTGTAAATTCAATATTTTTTAATTCAAAATTTTTATTTTATTTTATTTTTTTATTTTACATATCGATCCCAGTTCCCTCTCCCTTCCCCCCCCCAAAATAGTAATAATTGATGAGAGCCTAGAGTTGGGTCTCATGAGCTTGGCAGAGCGTGGGACAGCTAGAGGACTGTAGAGTCAGAATTCAGAAGTTTTATGATGGACTGTTCATGTGGAGTCAGTATTTGGGGCTGAACAGAGAAAGAGGATGATGAGAAAGCAACTCTCAGCTCAATACAGAGATGCTGTGGTTTGAGTGAGGAAAAGGAAAACCAATGCTATTGTGTGGCTCTGTTTCAAGAGAAAGAGAATCCTTTGAAACGGGGCTAGCAGGAGGCAGTGAGTTATTGGGGATGAAATTTTAAGTTGTGCAGCCAGTTTCCACTAAATGACTAGTTTCCACTTCCTGTTCCAGTAAGATGGGAAGAGGTGTAGAGTCCCACCTACATATACCCTCCTGTCCTCATGTCTTCTCTGTTGTGATGGATCATGTCCTTTCAACTTGTAAACCTTTCTTCATCACTATGAAAATGTAACTAATATAAATAAACATGTACTCACTATGTAAAGAAATACAGAAAGAGAACCAAGCATGGCATGGGAGTGATAGACAAGCCGACTTTGTTTAACTTGTTTTTAATGAGGAAGTAAAACTACAGATAATGTAGGGCTATCAAGATGGCTCATCACCTAAGAGCATTGGCTGCTCTTCCAGAGGACCTGGTTCAATTCCAAGCACCCGCATGACAGCTCACATCTGTCTGTAACTCTAGTTCCAGGGGACCTGACACCTTCATACAAACACACATGGAGACAAAACACCAATAAATGCTCATAAAAATACATTAATTATTTTTGAAAAGTAGTGTTTAAGTAGTGTAATAACTGGGAAACTTCCAAGAAAACGGATACACTTTTATAAAATAAACATTGACACTAAACTCACTTTATCTTTCAAAAAGAAAGCTCAAACTGTGGTTTTCCTCTTGTTTAAATGACTACTGAATATCAAATCACTTGTTTTTATATGGATAAAAAGAACAGAATTCATTTGAAAGCATCTTGGAAGGTCTTAAAATAGCTCTTATGTTAGACTATATAATTACAGTGGTGAAGAGAAGAACTCATTTTTTGAGGTAAAACTTTATTTTTTGAAAGAATTTACAAGAAAAGGAAAATTAAACATTTTAATTACTATATAAACACAAGGAAGTTCAACTTATTTTCACTGTTTTGCATCCTGTAATACCCAAAATTGATGTGTTTGTTTAAAAAAAAAAAGTTTTCATTAGGGTCTAGCTTTTTTACAAAAAAAAAAAAAATGCTGATGATTTTGATACCATTTTCAAGAGAAATGTAGACAATGATGAATATAAATAACCTATCAGAACCGTATGATTCGCTGTGACTGCAAGCCTCTATTGTAGTCCTGTTTCAGTTCTATCTCCTGTTGGCTCTTTAGTAAGAACAAGGCAGGCTATTCACCATTCCTTAAGCCCATGGGCATCCATGGATGAGGCTGGATCATTGTAATCAAAGCTTGAAAATATAGCTCTGAGGTATATTAAATTGTCATTTACTTAACTCCACAATTACCTAGCGTGAACTTAATATTAGGTATTATTAATGGCCCACCGAGGTCACTTTTTATTAAATTCTTGTGAAAACTCTTCACACTGATTTTCTTTTTCCTATTTAAAACGTTTCTTCCTTTCCATTTAGTTTTTGCAAAACTTTTGAATAGGCCTGGAAATAGATCAATCTCCTTGGTATTCCTTTATCCATGTTTTATCAGATGCTGGGCACATTGATTGTAAGGACCTTAAAAATGAAAGTTTCTTCGTGTTTTCTAAAAATACAAGAGTACAGTGAAAGTACTACTCAAGCTGATGCTTGGTTCTTTTTTTGCCTCTAATAATCACAGTTGGACACCCACATCAGTGGGTGGATGTGAGACATGAGTTTCAGATCCTGTATCCTAAATCACTTTCACTCTGTCTCAGGAAAAGCAAGATGTCTGTGCTGCTAAAGGCTGAAATGAATCTAATTGAGAAGCTGAAGTTAAAGTCCCTATTATTTAACTTTAATAGGTTGGAAGTTCTTAGGACACCACTAATTATTTCACTAATATTTCTGCATCCGTGGTGTTCATTTAGCCAACAGAGGGGAACAGTTACTAAGGCTATTAGAAAATAAATGTCGCACCAATTCCCTGTATGATAGAGGTGATTATTTGGTGGTTGTCTCTTAATGCTGGGCACCTGTACACATTAAAAATTCCAGATGAGGTCTTAGAAATGCCTAAGTGGTTGCTGGTGACTGAGTTTTCATTATAAAATATAATGAAGCAAGTAGAATTATAATATCCAAATTTGGCTCTTTTCCAGTCAACTGCAGACATAACTTTCCTCTTTTTACCAACAGAAAACACAAAAAGTCAGTAAATCCAATCATCAGGCTCACCTCTTCCATAGTTACCAAAAGGTAACTATTCCATGAACCTGATATAATCTTTTTAGCATAAAGAATAACATAATTATTTTGACTTATACTTCAAAAAAAGAATCAGATTAAGTAACATTGTGTTAACTCTTTAATAACATATGATTCATTTAGAATTTTTTGATGAGTCAGTTGTATTTTGTAGGCATTAATTTAGTCAAGAGTATTATCTGGTTTCCTTTTATGTCCTAATAAATGATGAAACAGATTTATGGTTTTTATTTATATATTTGTGACTTTACAAAAATATCTATGAATTTTCTCTGATTTTAAGAAAGTAGTCCTTTATATATTTGTAACAGTTTATATTTTTAAAAATATTAACTTATAATGATATTTTATGGAATGGCTCATTTTCCATTTCTGAAAAATATTTTGTCTTCAACTACATTCCATTCTCTATATGGCTTTTAAACACTATTAATTAAATGGGCCTAGTGGCATATTCCTTGAATCACAGCACTTGAGAAGAAGAGACAGGAGGGTATCTATGAGCTTAGGCCAGCCTGGTCTACATAGTGAGTTCCAGGACAGCCAGAGCTAGCTAATGAGACCCTGTCTCAAATAAATAAACAAATAAATTTAATATTTGTTTCATAATCTGAGTCTACTTACTCAAATATCTAAAGTCTTCCTAGTTATGGATTTGACTTTTATCTCAACATCCTTATACTATTTTGTTTCTTCTTTAAGATTTAAACTCTCTTGAACCTTAATTTGTTAGAATTACTTGCGGTGTATTTTGAGATGAGATTTTTGAAAAGGACTCATTCAGTCTGAGTCCTAAGCCATGCTTCATCAAACATCATTGGTCTTAAATCCCAAAACTGTGGTTTGCCCATCAATTCAGGCAGAGTCCACAGCCACAAAAACCTTACAATTTCCATTATTTTCTCTTGCCTGTGCAAAAGAGTGGCATGTGAATAAGGACTGCAACCCTACATGGGGATGCATTTGCTTATAGGATCACAGAGAGAATTTGGCTGACTGCTGTTGGTGTTAGTGTTTACACTGGGCAACTCTCACTGCAGTTTTGTAGTGATGGCAGAATGAGGCTGGAGAAAAGAGAGGAATATTCATTTATAGTGACATTCCCACTTTCTGGAAAAGGAATCATATTACATTCTTTTCCATGAGCACACCTTGCTACCTGATCTCCCAGCCACTGATAATAAAAGAAGGAAGAAAAGAGTAGGACATCTAATCAGAAACCACCATTAACATTAAGGTTTTACATTCTTACCCAGGCATGTTGACATACATCTATATTCAGAGAACCTGAGGCTGGACCATTAGAATGGCAAGTCCAATGACTGCCCAGAGCATATAATGAGACACTATAAAAATCTGAATATAATAAAATATCAAGTAAATAATAAGGCTCACACAGTATATTGCTGTTTTTACTTATCTGTTCTGGCATTTATAATGGATTTACATGGAAGATAAATTCTTTCTCATAGGCCTGAGTCATTAGCAATTTTTACTCACCAGCAGATTCACTAAGGCTGTATCCCTGGCTCCTAGAGGCCTAGGTCATTAGCAATTTTTATGCATCAGCAGATTCACAAGGGCTGCATATCAGGCTCCTGGAGAGCTGTCTTTGCACTCCATCTTTACATGACAGAAATGGATAGAGGGGATATTAGAACCTCCTATAAGGCTCTAATGTCATACACCAATCACTCTCCAAAGACCAGCTTCCATATACCACATCAGGTGTATTTTTCAACAGCTTTGGTAAAAGCATATGCATTTAGTTTCTGCCATGTATGTTTATTATTTTCTTTCCATCTCCTTATTGCACCCAGGAAAAAGTTCTTAGGATGGTCCATCTTTCATTCTCTGCTCTTTTCAGTGACTTTTTAAATCCCTGATATTCTGACACGTCAAATCGAATGGACTTAAAAGTGAGACCCACTCTGCTGTCCTACCAGCCATCTGTGTATGCAGTTATCAATAGTTTACTGATCTCTCTCTGGCCTCCATCATTCTCCTGTGAAGTAACAATGGGCTGTCAATGAGACTGTCACACAGCACTGGAGACTGTTAATGGTGGGCAGATGTTGGCTGACAGTGAATTGTGCACTAGCGCCACACAAACACTGTCTCTTTAAGGGCACAGGCTGGTAGATCTGCGCCTGAGCTCCACCTGAAGCCTGGCTTGGGATAGTTGCTCTCACAGGAGAGCCTCAGGTGTTGTGGATAATTATTTTAAGGTGTGTTACATTTGTTTTAATGATGCAAAGTTTTTTTACGTTGCTTTATGTTACATTTGTGTAATTCTGTGAAGCTGTGTTACTTTGCCTGCCTAAAACACCTCATGGTCTAACAAGGAGCCAGACAGTCAATAGCAAGGCAGGAGAAAGGATAGGTGGGACTGGCCAGACAAGAGAATAAATAGGAGAAATCTGGGAGGAAAGGAAGGAGGAGCAAAGTAGAACAAGGACAAGAGTACGCTGCGGGCCAGCCACACAGACACCCAGCCAGGCACGGAGTAAGAGGAAGGTAAAAAGCCCAGAGACAAAAAGTACATGGGGTAATTTAAATTAAGGAAAGCTGGATAGAAATAAGCCAAGCTAAGGCCAGGCAATCATAAGTAATAAGTCTCTGTGAGTATTTATTTGGGTGCTGGGTGGCAGTCTCCCCAAAAGAGCAAAGGAGTTAAAAGAGTTTAAAGAAACAACACTCAGGTCTGACTGTGTTTCAAGGATGAAGTGGAGGGAAGAGATTATAGGAAGAAATGGTAGAGAGCTGAACTGTGAAAACAGTGGTGTGGTTAGTATCAGAGTAAAAGTTCTTTGTCTTAATGGGAAAGACATTTTTATTTTTTTAAGAGGAAAGGATTAAAATGACAGGGTAATGATAGCATGTTTGGTATGAGAACTGGGAGATGCTTGGATCCTTGTGAATGTTCCTTTGGTGGGAGAGGCAGATGGCTGCTTTAAGAGCTGACAGGTGGCACCAGTAAAGACACTTTGCTTCTAAGGTGAACAGCTGAGAAGTGTCACACTTGATATCCTGAAATTTCATGTAAATTAGAATGTGTACATCTCTAGAGGAGACTGAATAAGACGCACATTGACAAATGGGCTGAATTATTGATGGGCACCATCACTGTTTACAGAAAAGATTTTTCCAAACAGAGCAAAAGCACAGTTAGGAACTGAGACTGAGAGCGTATGGTCACGCTGGTTTTCCTGGCTGTTTAAATTCTCTGTCTTCAGTCTTAAGTTGTCAGGTATAAACTTACGTCTCAATTGAGCCAAGAGACAAAGTCTAGATAACAACAGTGTGACTTCAACAGAGCAGAAGCAGATGGGCACTCCAAACACAATGTCTCTAGGGAGAAGGCAAATGTGAAAATTCTCTAGCATCAGAGGTCTAAGATGTGATGAGTGCACCGTGGTCAGAAATGTACACACTAAAGTTTTATCTTCCTGAGACAGAGCATTTCCTCAGGGCCAGTGCCTCTATGAGATTTAACAGTAGAGCAACTCTCAGGCAGCTCACTGATCGACGAGTGTCTAGACTGAGAATTGAAGATAAACTGCCAAGTATGCCATCTACATGAAAATAGCACTTTAAAAGAAGGAAGAAGTTGAAGGAAAAAACTGAGAACTAGACACCAATGTCCTTGCATTCAGTAATAAGTGTGTGGGTTTCAATGAAGAGAGAAGGTTTGCAAGAATGAGTCCAATGGGATCTGGAAACAATAAAGGAAAACTAGAAAACAAAAATAAATGAAAGGTGATTATGAAAACCAAGTGCATGCACCCTAACTTCAATAGGAAAGAAGGTTTGAATATGTTACTTTCTTAAAGGAGTTATAATCTTGTGTCTAAGACGATGTGTCGAAATTGAGTGCCTGAGTACTTAAATTTCTGTATTCATTTGATGCATAGCATATTATAAAAAAGCAAAACGTTCTTGCTATTACAATATGAATTTAGCAGCTCTAATCGCAAGTATTTCAAATGGTCATGATGTCTTTGCTTATTAACTCTAATTATATAAGTATAATTTTTCAGCACATTACAGTCATATAATATAGCATATATATATATATGTAATATAATATATACACTTGTAATAGTATTTGTTAGACATAATTCATCTCATTGATGGATAAGAAACCCAAGTTAAAAGTGACTTTGCAGTGCCCCTCAATAAAACAAAATGCAAGAGTAAGCAAACAAAATAAATTTAAAGATATTAAAAGCAGGAAGTGGGCAGGCATGATGAAATCAATGTTGTAGTGTTTTTCTGTCTGTGCACATTTTAACCCAGTCTAATTGTGTTCTGAATCCTTTTACTGGCAGTTTGGAAGTGAGTCCGTGTGTATTTAAGCGTGTCATATTTTATCATGTACTTCATGAGAACATTCTAAGCCATCTGGCTACATCGCCTAGAGAGGCAAGGATCCTCAATGGAACTTAGGTGTGTTGTTCATCAGCCACTGGAATTTTCCACTTTTCCTCTGTAGTTAGCCAGCATTGAACTCTATAGACTTTCTAGAGAAGGGAAGAGTTCCCGAAATTAACATGTCCCTGACTGCTGTTCTGTGACTGTCTCCAGAAGTGAGGTTCTGAAGGTAGATTGCTGAGTATGGTGTGCCTTGAAGAGAACATGAAAGCAGGTTATCACTGCATAACATACAGAAATAGAGAAAGCTCAAGTGCTTCAAGTGTCTGGCAAACTTGCTTTTGAGAAAATGGTGCCTTGCTTTTACTATTTTGGGGACAAAATGGTGCAAAATTCTAAAAGCAAATGACATTTCTGAGTTTTATATTAAATGGTGATTTGCTTCAAAAAAAAAAGCTTACAACAAAAAGCACTTCAGTTGTTTATTGTGAAATGTGACTGTTATAGTTTTCATAATGTAATAAATTAGAAAGCCAAACAATTTTTTTGAAATGGGGAGTTAGTCAGGAGGAACCGTTTGAGCTAGCTTAATGTACCAAGCAAGCGCTGTGTTTTTACAGTAACCATAACCCCTATCTAAATAGCATTGTGTTGTTAGCATTTATCTTAAAATTGAACAGGATTGAACTTCATAGCACAAAACTTAGTGAAACAGCTGAGTCATGAAATAGAACTTGTACTGATTCTACCAATATAAACTTTGAAAATGAACAAACCTAAGCAATGATGCAGCCAGGTAGGTGGTTTCCCTAAGGGAAATGTGGGTGACAGGGAGATGGATGTGATTGAAGCCTGTGTGTAGACATGGATAGCTGTGGTATTTTGATTCTTAATTCATATAGTCTCACAGATATTCACAGATATATGTTATTGCTCTGCACATTCATAATTTGGTGACCTTTTGCCATGGCTATTATATCTCAAAGTTTGTATTAACAACAAATTACTTATTTAAAGAAAAATGTTAATGCTAACCAAAAGTTGAAGGTTGAATGTATCACATCGTTTTGTGTATGTCTGTGTGAGTGCATGTGTTTGTGTAGTGTGTCGTTATGCACATGTATATGTGTGTGCATGTGGAAGACAGAAGGCAACATGAAGTGCTGTTCCTTAGGTGTCATTCACCTAGAGATGGTGTCTCACCAGCCCAGAACTCATCAAGTACACTGGACTGGCTGGCCAATGAAGCTCAGAGATTCTGCTGTCTCTACTCCCCAGTGCTAGGATTATACATACATGCCACCATGCCCAGACATTTTTATGTGACATATGGGACTCTAACTCAGGTCATCAAGCTTGCAAGGCAACTGCTTTACTATCTGAGCCATCTTCCCAGCCTCCTCCCAAGTCTCTTTGATCTGACCTTAGTAGAAAATTTATTCAGAATATGGAGATGTACATCTCATGTTAGTTGGTTTCATTTTAGTTGTGAACACATTTTTTTTTTATTTTTTCTGATAGCCTTTGTTAAATGAATGAAATCAGCCATGGTTTAAACTGTAAAAGGTTAACTTTAATTATCCTTTTTTTCTCCTGTAAGAGAAAATGGAAAGCTAACTGAAATCTCTCCCCTGGAACTCTAATGTCCAAGCCCAGCTCTGCTAAACATCATCAGACTATATGGGAAAACGAGCTAAAATAGCAGGTTTTCCCTCTACTTAATGTAGAACTTCAGTAATGGTTATGCAGATGCTGTGGTAGATAAAATGATGAAAACAAAGAAGGGAGGCTTTTTGTTTGGTTCACAATTTGAGGAAGTCCATCTTTGCCTCCCAGGAAGGCATGGTAGCAGGAGCATGAGGGAGCTGGACACATTGCATGAGCAGTCAAGAGGCAGATGGAGATGAATCCTGGTATCAACGTGGCTTACTCCCATTTTTCCATTTTGTTCAGTTTGAGACACTAACCTAGGAGACTGTACTGCCCACATTTAAGGGGAATTTTTCCTCCTCTGTTAAACTTCTCTGGAAATGCCTCCATAGCCATGCCCATAGATGTGTTTCCTAGGTAAGTCTAAATCCAGTCAAGTTGTCAATCAGAATTAACCATGACAGCAACTTAGACAAGTCATGATTTTTTTTATCTTGAAGTGAAATATCTGTGTTGTTTAGTATAAGATAACTTTCTCTGTTGTGTAGGTGGGCCTATCCTGAAATGTTTTAAGTTTGGAATACGTATAAAACTTGAACACAAGTCAAATGTATAATATACCATACTGTATGTGAGTTATTATTTGCTATTGTCTTTGTCTATATAGCAACACTACAACTCACATGGTTCAGCTAGGTCAAATTAGAATCCTAGTGTTTTTGCTGTCTTAGCTCATAGATTCTCAGTGGTCGTATATGGGCTGATTTCTGCTGTGAGGATCAGACATTCTTGGATGACTTCTACTAGAAGATTCTATTAGACATCACTAATCTATAAAATTAGAACAGTAGCTTCCTCAGCAATATTTTTCTTATTATTTAAATTATGTTACTACAACTCAGAGTTTTAATGCAAATTAAAATACTTAGTATATCATATTTTAATCAAGCAAAGATAAAATCAAGAATGTCTATGTAATATATGTAGTGTTGTCAATGGAAATATGAAAGATATATATCCAGAATAATTTACATACAGCCTGATGACATTACCCAATTCTCTTGTTCACTGTTTGTAAGGTATTGTTAGTATTGAACATATTGTATGCACTAATACACTACCCAAAAAAACAAACAAAAATCCATGACAGAACTAGAACTAGAAAAAATAGTTGCCTTTCTATCCTCTCTTGTAACTTGTGTCCATTACCTGCATTCACTCTTTCTTCGTCCTCTTGTGCTTAGCCTTTCTTGTAATATATTCGATATCAAAAGTTGAAAACCTAATGTGAAGTCCACAGCTTTAAATTCCAAATGCCTTTTCTAACTGTATAAAAGTTAATTGGAATGTATAGATTTGGGGCCTGGTTAATTGGGATAAGTTATCTTTAACAATAAAAGCCACAAATCTTTTAAAAACTACTTTTAATTTTATGAGTATGAGTATTTTTTTCCTGCTTTCATGTCTGTACACTACTTGTATGCCTGGTGCCTGCAGAGGATGTAAGAGGGCATCATATCTCCTGAAACTGGAGTTAGAGCTGGCTGTGAGCAATCATGTGGGTGCTGGAAACTGAGCCTGGGTACTCTGGAAGCAGCCAGGGCTCTTCAGTACTGAGAATCTCTCCAGCCTCTGGGTGATTTGCTTTGAAATAATTCTGAAACTGATATATTGAAGACTTTCGCTTAAATAGAACCCATGGGACCCATGTAGTTGCATTCTATTTGTGGCCATTTTTAAAAAAGAAACAATCCTGTGCACCATAACTCCCTGTCACCAGAAACCTTGTTGACTCAGGAGGATCACAAAAGATAGTTAGCATCTTTCTTACTCTCATCTTGCTAGAATAATAAGTGGTTGGAATTCACTCATACTATCATGTTTGATTCATAATTTGACATGTCATTGTTTGGTAGCTTATATCTCCCACTCCTTAGACTACGTGCTAGCTCAAAATGTGGGTTTTGTTAGTTTTGATTTTGTTTGTTTTTTGGAGAGAGGAAGAAAAGCACATGAAGTTGGGTGGTTAGGGGGTGGGAAGTATCTAGGAGGAGTTGGCCAAACATGTCCAAAATATATTAATGAAAATTTCTAGAGAAAAAAATTATGCAGTGATGATTATCAAGTAACCCATAGGTCCCACAATCTGGATCCATAGCCTAAATCTGAACTCACCCTGACAGATATATAAAACTTGATTAATTTGGCTCCTTTTCTAACACCTGTCCTGGATCATCTGATGAGAACTATTTGTTAGGCAGATGTATTTTCTGCATACACATTATGATATTCAGAGAAATGGAATTTTAGGAGTTAAGTACTATACAATCACACAAGTAGCCTTAGAAGTGGAAATAAGCTTTCCAGTTGCAAGTATTTTCTTCTACCTCGCTGATGATTGATGATTTATCATCTGGTTTTTCCCTCCTAGGCTACCGACAAGGACACAGGAAACTATAGTGCCATGGCCTACAGGCTCATCATACCTCCCATTAAAGAAGGCAAAGAAGGGTTTGTGGTGGAAACATACACAGGACTCATCAAGACAGCCATGCTTTTCCACAATATGAGGAGATCCTACTTCAAGTTTCAAGTGATCGCAACTGATGATTATGGGAAGGGGTTGAGCGGGAAAGCTGATGTACTGGTAAGTGTATGAGTGAGGGGTACGAGATTCTAGCCCAAAGCAAGTGTTTTAGCTATTAGCACTTTCAATACTGCTTAGAAATGTAAATGTCGTTAAATTTTCATCAAGATATTTGGCCTTGGTAATTAAACAACAGAAAACATTTGTGGTAACATATTCTATTACACATGATATAGCCAAATCTACAATGATAGAAATGATGTTTCACTAAGTTACCTATGTCTATATAAAAGAGTATTTCCACCTTTTCTTTTCTCAGGCTGAACACAACTTTAAGGGTTGTTTGTCTGTTTGTTTGTTTGTTTGTTTGTTTGTTTTTCGCATCTGGTCAGGCCAAGTATTCTCTTTATATACATACATATATATTTTTTTTCTTAATTTACCTATCAATCCTAGTTCCCTCTTCCTCCCTCCCTTCCTTCCTCTCTCCCTCCCTCTCATGCCCCCTGACCACCCTCCCATCCCACCCCTCCCACTCCACAGGGAGGGTGATGCTTTCCAGGAGGGGTCAACAAAATCTTTCAAGTCATTCTTTATTGTCCTCTCCCACTGACTTGGCAAGTTTTTTGGTACCTTAACTTTAAAATATCATATATGTAGTAAAAATGCTCAAACTTCAGAGCTTATTACTGAATATCAGACATTATCTATCTACCGACCTCATATCTTTCCAATAATCACCTGTCTAGCTATCAATAACATCTTTAAATATTTTGCACAATGAACTAAAGTATAATAAGAAATTGTAATTGTCTCAAGAAAAACATGATTCAATTTGAACTACCCAGTTTTCATAGAATAGCTACTTTTATTTGGAAGAACAACTAAGAGACAAAAAATGTTTATTCAAGCTGAATATTCAGATGGCATTTATGAAAAAATGAATGAAGTAAGCCTTTTGTTTCTAGGAAAACAACTGGCGGTATTTGCTTCTGATGACATATAGTGTTGGAGCTTTCCAATTCAAATAGCAGCACTGGAAAACTTGTGTTCCCCACTGTGAACTTGACAACTTCCCATTATCCAATGACTATGAGATTGTCTGATGAGATTGGTGCTCATATTGAAAACATTTCTTTTTTTCACATTGTGTAATGAAACGTGTCAGTATTTGAAAAATATGAGCAAATGGCAAGGACAACATGTTGAAATGCACTCATAGAGTCAAATATTGGAGTACCCTCTTGTGATTCCACTTTTGGAGATGTTGGTGCATGTAAATCAAAAATTCAAGGCCAATTTCAACTATACACAGAGTTCAAAATTGAAGCCCATGTGAGACTGTTGTCTAAAACAGAACTGACAAAATATTAATTTGAAATACAAATGAAAGATCA
Source organism: Cricetiscus sungorus (assembly GCA_030556225.1). Lineage (NCBI taxonomy): Eukaryota > Metazoa > Chordata > Mammalia > Rodentia > Cricetidae > Cricetiscus > Cricetiscus sungorus. The sequence continues at coordinate 58,332,815 of JANBXA010000600.1, read as the reverse complement.
ATTAAAATACAAAACAAAAACAAATAGACTTTCGTATCTGCAATTATTGCTTCAGATTTCAAATGAAATCCAGGGTTGTAGAAACTAACATTTGAATTTTGGTGCACTATCAAATAAGAAAATACACAATTACCTTAAAAGGTTCTTAAATCTCTTCTTTTGTTTTGTGAAAGGTGAGTTCATATGAAGGACAGTTAACAGTCCAGGAGAAGAGGACAAGTGTGCATAAATATTAGCTATTGTCCTCTTGTAGGTGCTGTGTCCAGACCTGCTCTGGGCCACAGTGAGGTCTGCTGTGGGTCTGAGGTGAAACTGGATTCCAAAGACTCTGTGGATAAAGTCAAATGTTTCCATGAGGTGTTTTCCATTGATTTCATGTTGGGATTGTGTTAAACATATCTTAAACTCTTTTTAAATATATGACTAAAACAGTTTTACTAACATTTGTCTTTCTATTGTGGACATTGGGAAAATTAAAATTAAAATTACTTGTGATTTTGTGCATCCTATATAGGATGGCAGTGTTGAATTTCATAGAAATGAGTAGAGAGATAAAAAATAATGGCTCATAAGGAATAAATAAAGGACCCAGTAAAACTGTCATTAGACCTTTGTAAATAGTATGCTTCTCTTTAATTTGAGCGTAATATATATATATATATATATATATATATATATATATCAAAGCATTCCCAACAGTGATATAAATGAATATTTATGAAATATTTGAAATCAGCCTGTAGAGAGAAAATAAATCAAGCAGTTATATAAGAATATTTTAAAATTATGATTCAATAAATTGTTAATTTCTGAAAATATTGTCATAATGATTGCAATAGAGAATTAAGAAAAGTGCCATACTCTTAATCGTTTATATGTTCTTGGTGTGGATGCTGATAGAAGCAAAATTCAGGATCCAGGATTTCTTTAAGACTTAAACCTAGGCTATAATGTATTATCTTCTCATATGTATAATAAAAATGTTTGTGTTCTGTTACACCCTAACTATCAAAAGTTTTTAAATACCCATTTAAAGTCAGAGACAACCAATTATAGAGTTACAGCAGCCAAAATTTATCAACTTATGAGAAATAGATGTAGACTCTTAATTTATTAAAAATAGATGTGTATTTGAGCCCAGGCATTATACCTACAAGATAATTGCTATTTGTACCTATAAGATAATTGCTCTATTAATGTGCAATTTGTTAGTCCTTTACTTACATTTCTTTTGTAACACATGTGGATTCCAGGGACCTGGAACCTTGCTGGTTACCAAGTATGCAATTCTTCTCTTTCTTTCTTTCTTTCTTTCTTTCTTTCTTTCTTTCTTTCTTTCTCTCTTTCTTTCTTTCTCTCTTTCTTTTTTTCTTCTTCCTCCTTCCTTCTTTCCTCTTTCTTTCTTCTTTCTTCCTTCTTCTTCTTCCTCTTTCTCTCCTCCTCCTCCTCCTCCTCCTCCTCCTCCTCCTCCTCCTCCTCTTCCTCCTCCTCCTTCTTCTTCGTCTTCTTATCAACTAAACTTGACATCTGAATCTTAACTGTCATCATGGCATGCTGCTCCTTCCATCAAGTCTAAAGGGAGAGTGCTTTGTTATTCTGTGACCTAATAATCATTTTTCTCTACTGTAGGGGGATGGAAATAAGTAGAACAAACAATAAAACCTCAGTAGGAGAGGCCAAGGAAGGTAGATAAAAATATCATTCATCAGTTCACACCAGTCCTCAAACTTACCACATAGTTCCCCAATGTTGGGTTACCACTTCCTTGATTAAATTCTGTTTCTACTTTAGGTGAGAAGGCAACAGTTTGATTGTCCTCTGCTCTTGCTGCAGCTTCCCTCTAATCATTCATTCATTCATTCCTTTCCTCCATTCATTCATTGATTCTGTTCATGTACTCATTCATAGATTCCTTTTCTCCATTCATTCATTCATTCATTGGTTCCCTACTTACTGATTGATGATTATCTTCTGCTCATCCATTCACTGATTCCTTTGGTCCTGGCTCACGCTAATGTAAGATTTGTAAAATGTACTTAAGTTTCTGGGTTTTTTTTTTCATTCTAAGGCTTGCTTGATTTTTGAACCTATATTAATTTTTTAAAAAACTGGCATGAAATTAATGCTTATACAAAGTCAATAACTGTTAGAGACTGTTGAGGCAGGGTCTCTGTATCCCAAGCTCACCTTGAATTTGTCATGGTTCTTATTTATGCCTCCCCTGTCATGTGAGATTACAGACCCTCTCATGTTGAATTACAAGCCCAGACCAACATGCCTGGCCAAAAGGAGTTACCTTTTCTTTCCTTGTTTGTTGTCTTTGGTATTTCAAGACAAGAGTTTCTCTGTGTATCTCTGGTTGTCATAGAACTCACTCTGTAGACCAGGCTGGCCTCAAACTCAAGACATCCACTTGCCTCTGTCTCCTTGAGTACTGAGATTAAAGGAAGGGCCACCATCACCTGGCTCAAAAGGGCTAAGTTTAAGAGTGTATGTTGGACACCCTATTTATGAAGGTGTGGGTAGGGCTTTGTGAGAATAAATGAGACCCTCCAGAGGACTCTCCATAACCCATATTGTTATCTCAGCATCCTTCCTCAAAGCAAAAGTAGGAATTGTTTTCATCACCACCTCACAGGGCTAGCTCTTGACTCAGAGGGATGCCAGCAACAGCAGGTGGAGACAAAGGAGCTACATTCTGAAGAGACTTGGGTCTGATTATTGCGTTTCCTGTTATGGCTGCCTATCCTCAGGCTGCTTGTGTTGAACACTGGACACCTGCCTGATCTTTCCTAGTCCAGTGTTAAAGGGAAGAAAAAGGAGAGGGAGAGGAAACAAAGGAAGGCATCAGAGATGGAAGGAAGAAAGAGAGAGTATAGGAAAAGGAGGGGAAGGGAGCATGGAGGGAGGGAGAGAGGACAGTGAAAGGAAGGGGAAAGGGAGGGAGAACAGGAGGGACAAGTTTTAGATCCACACTTCTAGAGTCTTTTGTCCCAATGTATTTTTAGACCTAAAAACTCAAAAGCAATAAAAACAAATAAAATTGTGTGCATGACGGTCCAGCTACTATAATGAGTGAGAAGCACCAAGTTCATACTGCCAGTGCCCACTCCTTGCCTATGGTACACCAAACAGATTTTTTTTCTGGAACTTAACTTTTTTATTTATTTTTCTTATTTTACATATTGATCCCCGTTCCCTCTCCCTTCCTCTCTCTGCCCCTCCCTCCCTCTCTCCCATCCTCCCATGCCCCCCCCGACCACCCTCCCATCCCATCAACCCCCACTTCAAAGGTAGAGAGATGCCTGCAAGGAGGGTCATCAAAATCTGTCAAGTCATTTGGAGTAGAGACTAGGCACTCCTTCCTGCCTCTGGGTTAAGGGAGTATCCCTCCATGGAGAATGTGCTCCCAAAGTCCTTTTGTGCTGCACCAGGGATACATACTGGTTCTAGTGTCAGAGGTCCCTTAGACTGCCCAGGCCTTCTAACGGAGACCCATAATCAGGGGATCTGGGTCAGACCAATGCTGGATTTCCAACTATCAGTCTGGAGGCCCGTTAGCTCCTTCTTGTTCAGGTCAGCTGTCTCGGTGTATTTCTATAGCCTGGTCTTGTCCTCCCTCTCTGCATCTATATTCCAGTTTGGCTCAGTGTTTAGCAGTGAATGTCTGCCTCTGCTTTCATCAGCTGCTGGATGAGGGCTCTATGATGGTGGATAAGTTAATCATAAATCTCATTATCAGGAAAGGGCATTTATGGTAGCCTTTCCACTGTTGCTTAAATTGTTAGTTGAGGTCAGTCTCTGGACATTTCTCTAGAGTCAGTTTTCTCTTCAAACCTATAATGGCTCCCTCTTTTATTCTCTCTCTCTCTCTCTCTCTCTCTCTCTCTCTCTCTCTCTCTCTCTCTCTCTCTCTCTCTCTCTCTCTCTCTCTCTCTCTCTCTCTCTCTCTCTCTCTCTCTCTCTCTCTCTCTCTCTCTCTCTCTCCTTTTGTCTATCCCCCCCACTCAACCTTTTGAGTCCCACATGCTTTCCTCTCCTTCCCTTCTCTTTCTCCTAGCTCCTTCTCCACTCACTGACCCCTCCACTCCCAATATGCTCAGGAGATCTTGTTCCTTTCCCCTTCTGTGAGGGACATTGTATGAATCTCTTAGATCCTCCTTGTCTCCTAGTTCCTCTGGTGTTGTGAATTATGGGCTGGTGATCCTTTGCTCTATGTCTAAAATCTATATATGAGTGAGTATATACCATGTTCCTCTTTTTGTGACTGGTTTACCCCATTCAAAATGGTTTCTTCAAGATCCAACCATTTGCCTGCGAATTTCAAGATTCCATTGTGGTTTTTTTTCCCCCGCAGAGTAGTATTTTATTGTGTAGATGTGCCACATCTTCTTTATCCATTCCTCAGTTGAGGGGCATATAGGTTGCTTCCAGGTTCTTGCTATTACAAATAATGCTGCTACAAACATAGCTAAACAGATGTCTTAGTTGCATGGATATGGATCATTTGGATATAAGCCTAAAAGTAGGATTGCCTGGTCCTATGGTAGACTGATTCCCATTTTCCTGAGGAACCACCATATTGCTCTCCAAAATGGCTGTACAAGTTTGTACTCCCACCATCAGTGGGGCAGTATTCCTCTTTCTCCATATCCTCTCCAGCATAAGTTGTCATTGGTGTTTCAAATTTTAGCCATTCTGGCAGGAGTAATATGGTATCTCAAAATTGTTTTGATTTGCGTTTCCCTGATAGCAAAGGATGTTGAGCACTGTCTTAAGTATCTTTTAACCTTTTTTGATTTCCTCTATTGAGAATTCTCTGTTCAGTTCTGTACCCTATTTTTAAATAGGGTTATTTGGTGTTTTGTTGACTAGTTTCTTGAGTTCTTTGTATATTTTGGAGATGAGCCCTCTGTTAGATGTAGGATTGGTGAAGATCATTTCCCAGTCTGTGGGCTGCCATTTGGTCTTGTCATCTGTGTCCTTTTCCTTACAGAAGCTTCTCAGTTTCAGGAGGCCACATTTATTAATTGTCAATCTCAGTGTCTGTGTTACTGGTGTTAATGTTCATGAAGCAGTCTTCTGTACCAATTTGTTCAAGGGTACCTCCCACTTTCTCTTCTAAGGGGTTCAGTATGGCTGGCTTATGTTGAGGTCTTTGATTCATTTGGACTTGATTTTTGTGCATGGCGATAGACGCTGGTCTTCTACACACCATTATCTGCAGTCTTCTATACACCATTATCCAGTTGTATAGCACCATTTGTTGAAGATGCTTTCCTCTTCCCATTGTATACTTTTAGCTGTTTTGTCAAAAATCAAGTGTTCATAGGTGTGTGGGTTAATATCAGGATTTTCGATTCAATTCCATTGGCCTACTTGTCTATTTTTGTGCAAATACCAGGCTGTCTTCAGGACTATAGCTCTGTAGTAGAGTTTAAAGTTGGGGATAGTGATGCCTTCTGATATTCCTTTATTTTAGAGGGCTGTTTTGGCTAACCTGGGTCTTTTGTTTTTCCATATAAAGTTGATTATTATCCTTTCAAGGTCAGTGAAGAATTGCGCTGAGATTTTAATGGGGATTGCATTGAATCTGTAGATTGCTTTAGGCAAGATTGTCATTTTTAGTATGTTTATTCTCCAAGAGCATGGGAGATATTTCAATTTTCTGGTATCTTCTTTAATTTCTTTCTTTAAAGGCACAAAGTTCTTGCTATAGTAAGCATTACCCCAAGATGCTTTATGTTGTTTGTGGCTATTATAAAGGGTGATGTTCCTATGATTTCTTTCTCAGCACTTTGTCATCTGAATAAATGATATTTTTTTTAGTTTATCTTGTATCCTGCTAGTTTGCTGAAGATATTTATCAGCTTTAGGAGTTCCCTGGTAGAGTTTTTTGGGTTGCTTATGTAAACTATCATATCATCTGCAAATAGTGAAAGTTTGACTTCTTCCTTTCCAATTTGAATCCCCTTGATCTCCTTTTGTTATCTTAACTGCTTTAGCTAGAACTTCAAGTACAATATTGAAGAGATATGGAGAAAGAGGGCAGCCTTGTCTTGTTCCTCATTTTAGAGGAATCACCTTAAGCTTCTTTCCATTCAGTTTGATGTGGCTGTTGGTTTACTGTATATTGCTTTTATTATTTTTAGGTATGTTCCTGTTATCCCTGATCTCTCCAAGACCTTTATCATGAAAGTGTGTTGAATTTTGTCTAAGTCTTTTTCAGCATCTAGGGAGATGATCATGTGGTTTTTCTTTTTCAGTTTGTTTATATGGTGGATCACATTGATAGATCTTCATATGTTACACCATCCCTGAAACCCAGAAATGATGCTTACTTTGTCATGGTGGATGATTTCTGTGATGTATTCTTGGATTCAGTTTGCCAGTATTTTATTGAGTGTTTTTGCTTCAATGTTCATGAGCGATATTGGTCTATAGTTTTCTTTCTTAATTATGTCTTTGTGAGGCTTGGGTACCAAGGTGGTTGTGACCTCATAAAAAAGACTTTGGTAATGAACTTTCTGTTTCTATTGTGTGAAACATTTTGAGGAGTAATGGTATTAGCTCTTCCTTGAATTTTTGGTAGAATTCTGCAATGAAGCCATCAGGCCCTGAGCTTTTTTTGGTTGGATGGCTTCTGATTATTGCTTCTATTTCATTAAGGGTTGTAGGTCTATTTTAGTTGCTTATCTGTTCTTGTTTTAATTTTGGTAAGTGATAGTTATCCAGAAATTTGTTCATTCCCTTTGAATTTTCAAATTTTGTGGAGTACAGGTTTTCAAAGTATGAACTGAAATTTGTCTGGATTTCTTCTGTGTCCGTTGTTATGTCCCCTTTTCATTTCTGATTTTGTTAATTTGCATGATCCCTCTCTGCTTTTTTGTTTGTTTGGATAAAGTTTTGTCTATCTTGTTGATTTTATCAAAAAACCAACTCTTTGTTGCACTGATTTTTTTTGTATTGTTTTCCTGGTTTCTACTTTATTGATTTCAGCCCTCAAATTATTTTCCTTGTGTGTACTCCTCCGGGGTAAGTTTGCTTCTTTTTGTTTTAAGGCTTTCACTTGTGCTGTTAATTCTCTAATGTGACTATCCTTTGTTTTCTTCATACGGGCGGGCACTTAGTGCAATGAATTTCCTTCATAGCACTGCTTTCAAGGTATTCCATAAGTTCAGGTATGTTGTGTCCTCATTCTCGTTGAATTTTAGTAAGTCTTTAATTTCTTTATTTCTTCTTTGACCCAGGTATGGTGCAATTGTGCATCGTTCTGTTTCCATGAGTTTGTAGGGTTTCTGCGATTTGTGTTGTTGTTGAATTCCAACTTTAAAGCATGGTGGTCTGATAAGATACAGGGAACTATTCCAATTTTTTGTATCTGTTGAGGTTTGTTATGTTGCCTAGTATGTGGTTGATTTTAGAGAAGGTTCCATGTGGAGCAGAGAAGAAGCTATATTCTTTTATGTTTGGATGAAATGTTCTATTGCTGTCTGTTAAACCCAATTGAGACATAACTTCTGTTAGTTCTTTTGTTTCTTTGTTATGTTTCTGACTGGTGGCTCTGTCTAGTGGTGAGAATGGGGTGTTGAAGTCTCCCACTATGAGTATGTGAGGTTTTATATGAGCTTTGAGTTTTAGTAGCATTTTTTTTTTACGAATGTGGGTGCCTTTTTATTTGGGGCATAGATCTTCAGAATTGAGACTTGTCCTGATGGATTTCTCCTGTGATGAATACAAAATGACCATCTTTATTTTTTTTAGTTGATTTTGGTTTGAAGTCTAACTTGTTAAATATTAGGATAGCCACACCTGCTTGCTTCTTGGGTCCATTTGATTGGAAGATCTTTTCCCAACCCTTTACCCTGAGGTAATGTCTGTCTTTGAAGCTTAGATATGTTTCTTTTATGCATCAGAAGGATGGATTCTATCTTTATATCCATTCTGTTAGCCTGTGTCTTTTTATAGGTGAGTTAAGACCATTAATGTTTAGGTAAAGTAAAGACCATTGATTGTTAATGCTTGTTTCTTTTAGATTTGGTGGTGGTGGTGGTGATATTGTGAATATATTTGCCCTGCTCTACCCTTGGGTACTGGTGAGGTGGTATTATCTATTGCTTATGTCTTTGTGAGCATATTTAACTTCCGTGGGTTGGAGTTTTCCTTCCAGAACTTTCTGTAGGACTGGAGTTGTAGATAAGTCTTGTGAAAATCTTGCTTTGACATTAAATATCTTGTTTTCTCTGTCTATAATGATTGAGAGTTTTTCTGGGTATAGTAGTCTGGGCTGGCATCCATGGACTCTTAGTACTTGTGGAACATCTATCCAGGACCTTCTGGCCTTGAGGGTTTCCATGGAGAAGTCAGGTGTAATTTCGATAGGTCTGCCTTTATATGTTACCTGGCTTTTTTCTTTTCACTGCTCTTAACATTCTTTCTTTTTTTTTTTTTTTTTTTTTTTTTACTTTTTAAACATTTATTTATTTTATGCTGGACATAATTATACATGCCCTTTTTAATGAAAACAAGCATTTATAAACAATATTTGGGAATTTGGGCGTCATTCTTTCCAAACTGCTTCCTGCTGGTAGGGGGCACGGTCATGAAGGAATCCTAAGAAGATGCAGAAATCCTGGCTGTAGTGGTCTGCAAGGCTGCATTGTCCCATTGGCGTTTCTTCAGGGGCTCTTGCTCGATCAAATCACATTAGTCTGGAAGGAATCCACAGCTTTTCATTTTCTGTGGAAAAAAAATAGAAATCCTTTTCCCTAGTAACTTGTCCTTAGGCTTAAATTTTGAAGTCAAAGCATTTTAAATACATATATATATATATATATATATATATATATATATGTATATATATATTGAATTAATTCAATATATATGTATATGTATGTATATATATTGAATTAATTCAGCAGCATTTTCCTACTTTTTTTATTAATAATATAATTTAAAATTTTTACATGTGGATCCCAGTTTCCTCTCTCTTCCTCCCTCCAATCCTCCCTCCATCCCTCCAACCCTCCCTCCCTCCCTCTCTCTCTCCCTCTTACCCTCTTTCCCCTGTGACATGTACCCTGGCCACCCTCCTCTCCCATCCCTCACCCCCATTCCACTTGTAGGGCTATGCTATCCAGGTTGGGGCATGTAAATCTGTAAAGTCGTTTGAAGTAGGGACTAGGACTTCTCTCCTGTCTCTAGGTTAAGGGAGGATCCCTCCATGTGTCTACAAGGTCCTTTTGTGCACCAGGAATACATCCTGGTTTCACTGTCTGAGGTCCCCCAGACTGCTCAGTCCTTCTAGCTGAGACCCATATTCAGGGAGTTTGAGTCAGTCCCATGCTGGGTTCCTAGCTATCAGCCTGGGGGGGGGGCAAACTCCTCCTTGTTCAGGTCAGCTGTCTTTGTGAGTTTCTGCAACCTGGACTTGTCCCCTCTCTCTGCATCTGGTTAATATTCTTTCTTTATTCTGTATGTTAGGTGTTTTGATTATTATGTGTCAAGGGGACTTTTTTCTTTGGTCAGTCTATTTGGTGTTCAATATGCTTCTTGTACTTCCATGAGCATGTCCTTCTTCAGATTGGGAAAGTTTTCTTCAATGATTTTGTTGAATATGTTTTCTGCACTTTTGAGCTGGGCTTTTTCACCTTCTTCTATGCCTATTATTCTTAGGTTTGGCCTTTTCACAGGGTCCCACAGGGTCCCACATTTCCTGGATGATTTGTGTTAAGGATTTGTTGAATTTAAGATTTTTTGATCAATGAATCTATTTCTTCTAGCTTATATTCAGCACCTGAGATTCTTTTTTCAGTCTCTTATATTCTGTTGATTATGCTTGTATATGTAGTTCCCGATCATTTGCCCAGTTTTTCTGTTTTCAGCATTCCCTCAATTTTTGTTTTCTTTATTGTATCTATTTCAGTTTTCATGTCTTGAACTGTTTGAGTTGTTTCCTTCAACTGTTTATTTTTTCTTGATGTTCCTTACCTTCTTGAAGAGATTTGTTCATTTCTTCCTATGTTTTGTTTTTTCTTTCATTTCTTTAAGATATTTTCTCATATCATCTTTGAGGGCCTCTAACATTTTTATGAAGTTATTTTTAAGTCATTATCTTCTGCTTTATTTGCTTTGGTGTTTTCAGGTCTAGTTGGTGTAGAGTCCCTAGATTCTGGTGGTGTCATGCTTGTCTTTCTATTGTTAGGTGTTTCCTTGTATTGCTGTCTTCCCTCCACTTTTCCAAGTGAAGTCTCTGTTTATGCTACTCTCCTGGTGGGCGTAGGTGGGTCAGAAGTGCTATGTCTTTAGCTCTGGGTGGTCCAAACTCTCTAGGAGCTCTCACCTCAGGCAGGGGCCTCTGACAGAGGCCAGGTGATGGGGGTCAAAGATCAGGCAGGTGGGGACTCAGGGTGATCCTGCATGGATAGACAGGTCTAGTGTGCTCAGAAGAGATCCAGGAAATTCCCCAGAGGTAAAAGGATTGTTGGTCCCACCCTCTGTCCCAGGGTGCTCAACCAGAGCAGTGTGGCAGTGGGTTCAGTAGGGCACAGATTAGGGGGAGGGCAGGTTGTGGGTGTAGGGATTGTAGATCAGAATACTAGGACTGTTCTCTGTGGGGGACAGGATCTAGTGGGGAGCAATATTTGGGGCTAACCCAGGGAGTTCCCAGGGAAGGGGGGGGAGAATTGGACCTGAAATGGTCCCAGACTCATCTCCCACAGAGGTCCAATGATGAGGGTCAAAGATCAAGCAGGTGGGGACTCAGTTGGTCCAGCTGGAATAGGCAATCTCCTGCAGGCCCAGCACTCTGGCAGAGACCCAGCGTTGGGTATACCAAACAGGTTATTAATAGAAGATTTGTTAGTGTCATGCAATGTTAAGCTTACACTAAATTCGAGTAATCTCCTAATGAGTTGTGAACATTTTCTGTAATATTTTGGAATTATTTCCTTGGAAATATAAATGGTACCACGTATCTGGGCTGGTTTTACTATCTGTCACTGCTCAGGGGAAGCCAGCAGAGGCTGGCCTGTTGACAGGAGTGTGTGCCCTCAGAGGCTGGCCCCTTCACAGAAGCATGTGCCCTCAGATTGCAGACTTCTTCGCTTTCTGTCATTTATTCTTTTGTCTGCTTTTGTTATCTAAGTTTCCTGTCTGAATCTTTAAGGTTTTGTAACCCCATCTGTGTGATAGCTGCACACAGATATCTTGGAGCCAATATAAAATTACATAGCAACCTGAATATGTTCTCTATCATATATCATGTTGAGATATTTGATGCTAACTATAACCAACATTGAGTATGCAATTTATGGTTCTACTGTACATGCACTAATACTACTGTAATAGTACATAGATATGTAAAGGATTGTACAAGATCTGACTTCACATTCTTATATAAATATTTGGCCACAGCATATAAGTTATGGAGGCTCACAGCTCTTGCTTAAACAGGAATGATTATTGAACTATGGCTATGTAACATCTTTTGATCTCTGTTAAGGTTACTATTGATCTAGTTAGGGTAACTATGGCTACGATGAGACACCATGGCCAATAGCAACTTGAGGAGTAAAGAATTTTACTTACAAGCTAAGTATCTTGAATCAGAGTCTGTTGAAGGAAGATAAGGCAGGAACTCAAAGCTTGTAGAAACCTGGAGGCAGGAGCTGATGCAGAGGCCATGGAGGGATGCTGCTTACTGGCTTTTTCCTTATGGGTTGCTCAGCCTTCCTTCCTTTATCACCCAGAACTACAAGCCCTGGAATGGCAGTACCCACAATGAACTAGGCCCTACCATGTCAATCACCAGATAATAAAATACTCTACATGCTTGCCTACAGATCAATTTTATGGCAATTGCTCAACTGAGGTTGCCTTCTCCAAGGTGACTCTAGCTTGTATCAAGCTGGCATAAAACTATCCATTACAATCACACAACAAATATTTGAGTTTTTTGTAATTTTCTTATTTAAATTGGAATAACATTAATAACTACTGGGGATAGTTAATGATAAAGTTGAAACCTGTAGAGTTCTAAAGAAAAATAAAATAGAGTATAGCCAGCATGAATTTTTTTTTATTTTATGTAAGAGCAGAAGGAACTCATTGAGTACTAAATAAATATAACATCCATCAACTATTACTAAAATAGCTCATTTTAGTTCCACAGTAGATTATTGTGTATGCATCTGTAGATTATAGTTGGCAAAATAAACAAGGAGACTGTATGTCAGAATATTCTAACCTGTTTTACCTCAGAGTACCAGTTACAATGAATAAATAATCTGCTAATGTTTAAAAATTCTAAACATTGAATGTTTATTATGCTGGGTGTTCCTTACTAATGAAATCAAGCACAATAAAAATCCCAGTCCTATTGCCATTGTCTCAGTCACTGTTCTATTGCTATAAAAAGATGTGACCAAGGAAACTACTGTAAGAGAAAGCATTTGATTGGAGGTTTCCTTAGTTTCAGAGGTTTAGTCAATTATCATCATGTTAAATAACATGACAACAGGCAGGAAGGCACTGGAGTAGTAGGTAAGAGCTATGTCCTGAGCCATAGGCAGAAAGAGATAGAGACAGACAGATTCTGGGGCTAACATGGGCTTTTGAAACCTCAAAGCCCACCCCCAGGGACAGACTTCTTCCAACAAGGCTAACCTCCTAATTCTTGTAATCCTTCAAACAATTGCATTGCCTGGTGACTAAGCATTCAGATATGAGCTTCTTGAGGCTGTTCTCATTCAAGCCACCACAGTCATCATAAATAGATTTTTCAGAAAACAAACTCAAAGCCAAAATAATGAAATCCTCTTAGCATGTAATTTCTAGGTTCACAGCAAGTACTCTCCACAGTGGTTTATTCCTAATGCCAATAGGAAAACATACAATTTTTCAAAACAATCATCTGGCAATGGGTCAAAAACAAGAAGCAACAAATTCTATAGATAATGGGAAACAGACAGTATTAATACATAAATTTCCATGATCAGGACATAAATACATTCTGTTTTCACTTTTCAGGTATCGGTGGTCAATCAACTGGATATGCAGGTCATTGTCTCCAATGTACCACCCACGTTAGTGGAGAAGAAGATAGAAGATCTCACAGAGTAATGGATTTTATTTCTTTATGGATTTATCTCTATATAACTATCATCTTAGTTTGACTGAGCCATTTAAATTGTTACAATATGCAGATTAAGGAAAGTTTTTAAAACACTTTCTTCATGCTGATTTTGCTTACTCTTTTCCCAAGCTGTGGAGTTTCACTGGAAGTAGGTAAAGGTTCTGAAAATGCCTTCAAGTAACTATGGGCATTAGATTGAGGATAGCCTGGGGTGCAGAATGCTTTGATGCAGCAAGACTTGAGGGTACAGCATAAGCCATTCTCAGGCATGTGATTCGAGTTTGTGCCTTGAAGTGGCCACCTGCAATCATCCAAAAAATTCAAAATTGCAGGATCATGGAATGTACAGAAAGTACTATTTTTCAAAATGGTATGTCCACTGAAACAGCGCATCCTTTTTTAAAAAAGGCATGGTATTTTTAATTTTTTTGTTGTTGTTTTAAAATTGGTGGTTTGGACTCTATTGTTCCATGATGCCAGAGAAAGATTCGTATTCAGTGGTCTTATGTGATCCCACATTAAGTGGGTGGTAAGTGACAAACATCATTTAGGGCTAACAAGCACTTGACACCCATTTTAGACAACTGAAGTATAGAAGGCATAGCTTTTAGGTCAAGCATAGCTGAAGTCCATTCTGCTTGTGCTGAGGGTAATGTGCTAGCATTGCAAAATGTTCAGGTTCCTTTGTCCAAAGCTATGTTTCTGTAGAAGGTTGACTGTTATTTCATGACTTCTGTAGAAGATTGACTGTTTCATTGCAAGGCTGCATGTCCTTGGCCCTCTGTTTAGTTTCTTACCTCAGTGCAGTGTGGGGTGTCATTGGATCTCTTGGTCCCACTTCCCACAGGACTGTATTGAATAAATCTCTTTCTGCTTTCTACTTTAAATGATTTTAAGTGGTATTAACTTATCAGCTTATGTTCTCTGCTTCCTTAACATTAGTTAGGTAATGATTTCATATGTCATTTTTGACTTACCTGTGTTTATTTTTTGTGATAGTGTCTTTCTGCACCTCAGGCTAGTCTTGAACTCTTGTTCTTGTTTTGTTTTGTTTTGTTTTGTTTTGTTTTCCCAAGACATGGTTTCTCAGTGTAGCCTTGACTGTCCTAGAACTTGTTCTGTAAACCAGGCTGGACTCTAACTCAAAGAGATCCCCCTGCCAGTACCTTCCAAGTGCTGGAATTAAAATCATGCACCACCACCACCTGGCTGGCCTTGAACTCTTGATGCCCCTGCCTCAGCTCCCTAAGTGTTGTGCTGCATTCTGTGCTCTATAGCTGGTTCGCTATTATTTATTAGCTCTCCATTCTTTAATATTCTGATCATGTCAAGGATTATCAAGATACAATTGTCCTTTTAGCCTGGTGATACTTTCTACTTTTTCCATGCAGCATGTGATGTCTGTGCCTTCTGTTGGATTCAAGTGGATCAATGTCAACTCTTGTGTAAACATAGTGCTCTCTATAAAAGACAAAAACAAAACAAAACCAAAAAAAAGCCCTAGTCTAAATGCACAGAAAAATCTTCAGATAATTTGGTAGTTTATTTTTCAACAATTACACTGAATGAAATACAGTAGACCCTAGCTAGGCCTGGCTAGCACATGCCATACTCGCCTATGTACTTTGTAGAGATTTATTCAGATTTTGTGCTTGTAACATTTAATACCACATAAATGTCCCATGAGACAGATATTATCACTAGCCATAGATAGGGTGGAACTTATTATTTATCTCTGCAGTTTATGTACAGATAACCCCCATGAAAATATTAGCTGATGGAACCCGAGAAACAAAGTAATTCCTGTTTCTTAGCTGCTTTTATTTTGCATATAGACACATGCTCCCTCATAACACCTCATAAAAGGTGAAACCTCTTCACGGCTAGCTGTTTAGTCTGATTTTTTTTCAAAGTATACTCTAATGCTCTTATCATTTGTCAACTTCTCCTTAGATTATAATAGAATGAATGAATTAATGGGGTTTAATGCCATCAGTACAGTTTTTTTTTAAATATTTCCCAACAGGTACTTTATTATGCTTTATAGAAGGCAAGATATAACTGGCTCATGTGTTCTATTCAGTGGGACAGATATTTTTAATGTATTTATTTTTTTTATTTTACATGTCGATCCTAGTTCCCTCTCCCTCCCTCACTCACTCACTACCTCCCTCCCTTCCTCCTGTGACCCTCTCTCCCCCTTCACATGCACCCTGACCACCCTCACCTCCCACCCACCCCCAACTCCACATGTAGGGCTATGCCATCCAGGTGGGGTCATGTAAATCTGACAAGTCATTTGAAGTAGGGTTTTTTGTTTTTGTTTTTGTTTTATTAAGACCAGGTTTTTCTTGTTGTTTGTCCATTTGTCTTTTATTTAAATGTATCTTACATGCATTGGTGACAGATCCCCTGGAACTGGAGTTGCAGACAGTTGTGAGCTGCCATGTGGGTGCTAGGAATTGAACCCTGGCCCTTTGGAAGAACAGCCAGTGCTCTTAACTGTTGAGCCATCTCTTCAGTCCCTTTTAAGTTTAAAGTTTTTTTCATTTTAATATAACCCAAGTTCCCCCTTACTCCCCTTCTCCTGCTCCCCCCACCTCCCCTCCATCCCACCCCCCATCCACTCCTCAGAGGGGTAAGACCTCCTTTAAGGGAGTCACCCTCCCCACTGTATCAAGGCTGAGCCCACCATAAGAATAGGCTCCAAAAGATCAGTTCATGCACCAAGTATAAGTCCTGGTCCCACTGCCAAGGGACCCCCCAGCACATCAAGTCACATAACTGTCACCCACATGCAGAGGGTCTGGTTGGTCCCAGGCAGGTTCCCCAGATGTCAGTCCATGAGCTCCCGCTAGCTTGAGTCAGCTGCCTCTGTGGTTTTCCTAATCATGATCTTGGCCCCCCTCTGTCCCCCCTTGTCCATATGATCTCCTCCCTCTCTTCAACTGAACTCGAGGAGCTCAGCGCAGTGCTTGGCTGTGGGTCATTGCATCTGCTTCCATCAGTTACTGTATATAGGTTCTATGATGACAATTGGAGAGGGTGCCTGAATTGGCCTTCCCCTGTAATCAGTCCAGTTTCATGGGAGGCATTTTATGGCACGTAGTGACTTTTAACCCAAACACAATCATTGTGCTCTTTCCTTTATATTGAAACAAAAACAGAAACTGAAAGTACCAAGACAGAATAATAATTTCATAATCATTTATAAGATTTAATGGCATAAGTGAGTCTGATGGCATGAATGAGAAACTCTTTGAGATACACATATTATGGCAAAGGAAACTTTGACACAGGGTTTATTACTTGCAATAGTCTTTCCCAGACTCAATTCTAACATCTGTTGATAAGGGTTAGTAAGTCTTACACGACTGATGTTGAGAGAACCAAATTATATAAGGTGATAAAAATCAAGGGCACCCAGTGATTGATTATTGTTCTGTGTAAATTGGGCTAGTAGACAAATTCAGTGGCTTCTGACAGAGGCCAGGCTTTCATACCACCTTTTCAGACAGCAAAGCTTTGTAAAGGAGAGCAGCTTATTAACTCAGATGGATGTGTTTGAATATTGCTAGAGCCGTGTGGCCTCTGCCAGCATAGTCATACTTGAAGCTATTCTTTCTCATCTTCAAAAGAGGAATGAAAACATCTTGTTGACCCTGATAGAATCATATATTCTCTGAAAAGGTAGATGTATATGTGCCTGGTCTCCTTTGATTTCCATTCTTAAATATACATTTTAATTCATGGTTGTATATTATTAAATAGACTTACATTATTGTTAAACATATGCCATAATTTCCTCAACTCATAGAAAAGATTTGACATCAATTAATCCATCAAATGGCTGCCTTTATCCTCTGGTCCTAGTACCCACAATCTGCTGCTAACAGTG
Organism: Cricetiscus sungorus; assembly: GCA_030556225.1. NCBI lineage: Eukaryota > Metazoa > Chordata > Mammalia > Rodentia > Cricetidae > Cricetiscus > Cricetiscus sungorus. The sequence goes on along the minus strand of JANBXA010000600.1, from coordinate 58,315,782 downwards.
GGAATCTGTCCTTTTAACTCATGCTGAGAGGTGGAAGCATGCATTTCACATTTCTTTTCTTTCTTTCTTTCTTTCTTTTCTTTCTTTCTTTCTTTCTTTCTTTCTTTCTTTCTGTTTTGGTTTTTTCAAGACAGAGTTTCTCTATTGCTTTGGAGCCTGTCCTGGAACTAGCTCTGTAGACCAGGCTGGACTCGAACTCACAGAGATCCACCTGCCTCTGCCTCCCCAGTGCTGGGATTAAAGGCGGGTGCCACCAATGCCCAGCTACATTTACCTTTTGTGACTGACTTACTTGACTTGGCTTAACATCCCCCAGATTCATCTCTTTTGACATGTGGCCACACCTATTGTGAGCTATTTGGGCATTTGGGGTTTTTTGTTTTTGTTTTGTTTCTTTCTCTTTCAGTGAAAATAATTTTCCACTGTTATTGGTACCTTTTCTAATTTCCTGGCTTCTACCTTTCCTTATTCCACACATATATTAAAAATTATAAGCTAAGATTTACATAGAATCAAGAACATGTGGCTTTTGTCTATCAGGGCCTGAATTACCTCATCTAGTATATACTATTTTGTCATTTTATACATTTTTCTATAAATAACTCCATTGTACTTTACAGCTAAATTAAATTCTACTGAGTATGTGTACTGAATTTTTCACTATTCACCCAATAGTTGGTGGAACTCTAAGCTGATTCCATTCTCTTGGCATCATGTATAGAACAATTGTGCTCACATATGAACATAGATATCTGCAGTAGTAAATGCCTTGGAGCAAAAAAGCTGGGATATGCAGGTTTTTTTAAGCTTTTTGAGAAATCTCCAATGATGCCCACAATGGTTTCCCCACATCACTCCCACCAACAGCGATCAGGATTCTTCTTTATCCATACCCAGATATTGTTGTCATTTTTTTTCTTGATGATAACCATTGTGAACATGGCAAAGTACAATCTCAAAGTATTGATATCATGCATTCCCCTCATGGCAATAATGCTGAACACTTCTAAAATATTTATTGGCCATTTGTATTTCTTCTTTCAAAACTTCTGTTAAGTTCCTCAGTCCATTTTTGTTTTGGTTGTCTGTTTTCTTAGAATTTAGTTTTTTGAGTTCTTTTTATGTTCTAGATTTTAATCGTCTACAAGATGGCAAAACTTTTATGCTAGTCTGTAGGCTGTCTCCTCCCTTTATTAGCTGTTAGCTATATTATACAAATACTTTGAGTCTTGTGATGTCTTTGATGTCTTACTTGACGGACAACCTTGCTTCCTGAGCTACTATAATTTTATTTACGAAGTCTTTACCTTTGCCTGTATCTTGCCATGTTTTCCTCCTATTTTTTTTTTTCTGTAACCCTTTTAGAGTTTCATTATGTTGCAGTCTCTGGTCCGTTTGGAGTTTATATTTATGCAAGGCGAGGATCAGGGATCCGGCTTTCATTCTTTTAGCTGTGGATATCCAGTGTTCTCAGCACTATTTGTTATTTACCAGTAAGTGTTTTTTACATCTTTGTAAAAAATTAAACAAATCTGGTGATTGCAGTTGCATGGGTTTCTATCTGGGTCTTTGTTTGACTCCACTGACCTACATACCGGCTTTTGTGTCAGTATTATCTGTTTTTGTCACCATGGCCCTTCAATATAACTCAGAATAAAGGATGGAAATACCCTTAGCATTATACTTTCTGATCAGGAGTGCTTTGACCTTCTGAAGCCTGGCGTACTTCCAAATGAATTTTGAGATTTTTCTATTTATGTCAGTGGAAATGAGTTTGGTGTTTTGGTTGTGATTACATGGGATCTATAAAAAGTTTTTGTGTAACATTGGTTTTTCCAATATTTTTTCTTCCAATCCAAACACAAGAAAGATCTTTCCAACCTCTAGACCAGTGATTCAAAACATTCCTAATGTTGCTACCCTTTAATATAGTTCCTCATGTGGTAGTGACCCCCCCAACCATAAAATTATTTTCATTGCTACGTCATAATTATAACTTTGCTACTGTTATAAATTATAATGTAAATATCTGATATTTCCAATGAACTCAGGAAAAGATTGTTCGCTCTGAAGGGGTCAGGACCCACAATTTGAGAATCACTTAGTGTCTTCTACAGTTTCTCTCTTGGGTGTTTTTAAAGTTTTATAAGTCAGGTCATTTGCTTCCCTGCTTAAGTTTAGTCAGGGTGTTTTGTGTGAAGTAATTTTGAACAGCTTCATGTCAATTATTTCTTCCTCAGCATCACTGTTGTTGCTAAATAGGAAGGGTACAAACTTCTGTGCATTGATTTTCTGTCCCACCACTTTGCTGAAATTGTCATTAGTTATAAATGGTTTTAGGCAGCATCTCTGAGGCATCTTATATAGAGAATCCTATCATCTGCTGACGAGGATGGCTTGACTTCCTGCCTTCTAGTTTTTATCACCATTGTGGTGATCTTGTGGTCTTGATGCTGTTTGGTTCTATATTGACTGAGAGCAGAAGGACCACACACTTTTGTGTTACTCATGATCTTAATGGATTGAAGGATCTGTCTTGTCATTGATCTCTCTGTGTCTTTCCCTTCTTCTATGACGTTAGCAGCTTTCCTCGTCCATGCATGCCCTTCCACCATGGTAGCTATGCCTTCTTCCAGACCTAAGAGCAGGAAGCCAGCTGGCCATAGATTGAAACTGTCAGGCAAAATCAAATGCTTCCTCCTTAAGTCAGTCCACTCAGCTGTTTAGTTATAGTGATGAAAACAAAGACCCCAACATTCTGGGTAATTTTTCATTTCAACACAAAAGGAACTAACTTGCTACTTTCCCCTAAATAATGGGTTTTTGCTTTATCTTAGCAGGGAAGGAAGGAGTAACCTCTTCCATTTGCAAGAAAATTAGGTCATTTGAAATATCATTTATAAGAAGTCATATTTCTTTCTTGGATTGAAAAGGGTTGAAAATTAATGTATAATTACATTTGGAAACCATTTTTCAACAGGCATCATATGCAGGAAGTAATATCTTCTTTCAGACCTACAACAAGTGCATATGTGTGTGTGCGCCTGTGCACGCATGCACAAACACACACACACACACACACACACAGTGTTGAAGTATACTGTAGCAGAATTCTAAATAATGACAGTTCTTCAAGCTTCAAATAACATATGAGAAGGAAGTAAACAAAAGTGGCTTCTTCACTGTTTTTTGTTGGTTTGTTTTTTTACTTGGTAAAAATAAATTAATTTATTGGAGTTACAGAACTTCTTTGTTACTTTGTTTCACTTGGTATAAATTTTT